>QRFJ01002059.1:437843-570487 GCA_006176705.1 Cocos nucifera | reverse complement strand
ATATGAATTTTCAAAAATTATAATATAAATTGATTATTAATCTTAAAATAATTTACATTAATTGAATAAATTAATACTTTTATTGGTGATTTAATTAATACTTATCACACCGCCCAACTTAGCTTTGCTCGTCTCGTGTAAAGAAAGATTTTAGTTTTAAATACCTTTTAAGCTTAGAGTGCGAATTTAACCTAAGCAATTTTTTCAAAATGGACCATTGATAATTCAGTAGAGCTTAATGATGATATATCATTGGGTATTAATACTTATAATAGAAAAAATTAAGTAAAGACATTAAATTTTATTCAGAACTTTTCTGTATATTTATCCACTTCTTATTCTTGATACGTTGTCGCTAAATTTTCATATAGGCAGGTTATTGATACTATAATATAACTTTCAATTATTTTTTTATTGTTTACATATGCCCACTTTTTGATGCGAATATAATTGCTTCTTAGGCAACGGGAGCCCGTGGTTACTCAGGTGGGAAACCATGTTTCTTGGCTTTTTTTTTTTTTTTTTTTTTTTTTTTTTTTTTTACGTTGTACCTATTGAAGTGTTCTTAACCTTAAGCTTCTAATTTATCATGTAGCGAGTCTTTGGCCATGATTCCACAAAACAGTTGGCTTAAGGCACTAGGTATGAATACCCCTGCGGTACTTCTGTACTGCCTTCGAATACAGATAATGGCACGAGTTTTTTGGTAAGACTACTTTACTAACGATGATCTATCTTGCCCTTCCACTTTTGACGTGAACTAGCATGCGCTTAAGGCAAGAAGGCCCGGAATTAGCTCAGTGAGAAGTATCTTGGAAATATTTTATTAAAATAAATTTTTATATGAAAACATGTATAGTTTCCGCTAAACAAGCCTATAAAACAGTAGATTTTCTTAATGCTAGTACAAAGAATTAATTAGAAATGTCCCTAAATTCTCAAGGTAAAAAATTTTTTTCTGGACTTAACTCTTTATGATGTTAGAAAGTTTTTATGACTTAATACTTGACTTCTCAATATCCTCACAGATTCTCTGATCTGTTGTTCAATTTTCTTTTTAAAAATGCTTTAGTTTTCATACGATTTCTTATAGCGATGAATCAAGTATGTAGAATATAAATATAACTTTTTCGACGGACTTAAAATTTTATTTATTTTTATTTTATCCATCCTGACCAACCTTAATCGACATGTCCTCAAAATAGGAGAAGAAAAAATAAAGAATGTACATACAAGAATATGGAGAATACACATACATCTAGTACTGAATCATATATATTTCTTTATATTTATTTATTTTATTTTTTTTTATTTTTATTAATTAAAAAATTAATTAAAAATTAATAAAAATTAATAAAAATTAAAAAATAAAATTTTATTATCAATAGAAAGAGCTCATTTTTCTGATCACAACGAAATAAATTTCAAGTAAAACGGAGCTAAAATGAAAAAGATATGAATTTTTAAAAATATAAAATAAATAAAAATTAAATAAAAAAGAAAACGGCTCAGTCGGCTCCGCAAGCCGAGCCACCAAGCCAAGCCGAGCCATCAAGCCGACTCAGCCGTTGAAGCCATCAGCCGGTCCACGATCCAGGCGTGGACCGCCAGCTCAGCAAATTCCGGCGAATCAGAGATTGCCACGTGGTGGACCTAGACCCCTTAAGGGTCTACAGAAATTTATCGCGGCTCACAAGGGTAATTCAGTCTTTTCGTTCGACAACAGCGGCGCTGATTGGTTGCGGTGTGCGGTGCGGCCGGTCCACGCGGCCCATGGGAACAGTTATTGCACGATCGGACGGATGTGGTTGTTTGCGGTCAGGATCGGACGGCTGTGGTTGCTTCCGAATTTTATTCAGATACAAACATCACGCGGATCACCATCGAACGGCAGCGCTCGATCCAGGCGATGATCCGACGGTCCAGAATGCTGCCGGCGGCGATCAAGACTCCCGAAGCGCGATTTGCGGCCAGATTTCCTCGATCAAGCGCGATCCAACGGCCAGAATTTAACCCGACCCGATCTGAGCTTATCTACATCCGATTTTGATGATTTTTGGACCGTTGGATTCCTGGCTGGATTTTATCAGATTTAGCAGAGTCGTATTAGAGCTGTTTTGATTGAAATTTTATCCGAATTTCTTTATATTTTTACGATTACAAAGGCTATTAGTCCCATATTGCCTTTTGAAAAAAAATCCAGCCCTCCTAGCTCTATAAAAAGAACCCCAAGCCATCAGAAATGAAGATCCCCGATCAAGGTGAAGCTTTGGTACAGGGCGAAGCCAGGCTATGGGTTAAAGGCTGCTTCGAAGCAATGGGTGCCGAGAAGAAGAGTCGAGCTTCTACACCATCTTTCTGCCAATGCCGATCCAAGATCAGAGATCAGGCTATTTTATTTTATTTTATTTTTTTTAAATTTTATGTATTTAAATTTTGAAATTTTAGTTAATAAAAATTTTATTTTTGTATTTTAATTTCTTATTTTTTATTGCAATTTAATTTCTGCACTTTAAATTATTGCTTTACAAGTAGATGCTAAGATCTAACTAGTAGATCTTAGTACCAAGTTTAAATTCCTGCATCTTTTAATTTTCGCTTTTTATTTTCCGACTTCATTTTTGATTCTGAAAACTCAAATCCTTTTCTTCTTTTCTTTTCAAAAATCAAAGATTTCAAATCTAAAATACTACCTTCCCTATGGATTCGACCCGACTCACTACTATCTATATATTTTCAATAATGAGAAGTCGGATTAAATTGATAAACATGGTGTCTTAACGACAGCATCGTGTCCCTATCAGTCTGCCTAAAGACTAGGGCTCGATCACTGAGCCATGATTAGCATCCATTTGTTAGATGTATGGACCTTAATCAACTACAACTTTTGAAGTGATCTATAGAAATGACCTAATCCTAATTAACTATTAATTAGGTTTGATCAATTTTTTAACCATATCCATATTTAATCTAACCCTAGGTCTAACCCAGTTAAGGATCTGATCAAAACTAACCCAATTTTCTTTAACCCATGTTTTATGAAATTGTCTTAGGATCTTCAAATCATAAAACTAGATCCTAAATAATCACTTAATTCTTAATTAAGTTCAACTCTTATGGGTTTAGATTTATGAAATCTCAGGACTAGTTTCTGATTTTATTGTTTGAAATATTTTCAAATTATATTGAATCATATTTAATATATAGTTTTAGATCTGATTTGTTTCATTGTTTAGATCATATCCTAAGATTTCAAATCTAGAATTTTATAGAAAGTAAGTTTGCGATTTAATTTCTATAAAATAAATATGTCATACATATACATTCTAGATTCAAAACAAAAATTACATATCAACATATGCAATAAGAGGATTAGATCTAAACATGAAACATATCACATGGATCTCATCTAAATGATCAAAATTAGATCATAAATCATTTAAATTTAGATTTAAAATTTAAAAATAAATCATAAATTATTTTAGATCTCATCAAATATATTTATGATTTAGATTTCTTAGATCAGCACATACTAGGACAACCTTTCTACTGTAAGGGATAAGCCTTATAGTAGGACAATCTTATGGCAGTATGTGCAATTCTAATATTATTTAGATTTAATCTAAATAATCTAAAATAGATCTAATATCTATTAAATTTTAGATTTAAATTAAAAAATTAAATCATAAATTTTCTTAGATCTAATCTAAATAATTCATGATTTTGATTTAGATCAGCACATGCTAGGACAACGTTTTCATTGTAAGGGGTTAACCTTACAACATGACAACCTTATGGTAGTATGTGCAATCTTTAATTAACTTTAATTTTTAGATTTAATCTAAAGCATATATAAACATGTTATAATAGAACTTAGATGCTTTGATACCACTGAAAAAAAGAAAAAGAAATAAGAAAAGAAAAAGAAAATTTCACAGCTAAAGAAGAATCTTTTTGACCAAAAAATTATAATCTCTATTATTGGGGATAAATCCTACTTCCGTCGAAGTCCAGTCTGATGCTTAACCTAATAGAATCGTTAATTCTGGAGGAGCTTCGATCAAAAATTCTTTCTCAAGTGGTCGAACTCATTCAATAGCCAAACTCATCCGATGGTCAAACCCTATCGGACTCCTCCAATGGCTGAACCCCAGTCGAACTCCTTTTGGATCTCTTCTTTAGTCGGACTTCTCCTTCAGTCAAGTTCCTCTAGGAGCCGAACTTCTTTCAAATTTTTTCTTCAGTCTAGTGCTTCCAGGAGCCGAACTCCTTCCGGATCTCTCCTTCAGTCGGATTCCTACAGGAACCGAACTTCTTCCAGACTTCTCATTCAGTCAAGTTTCTCCAGGAGCCAAACTCCTTTCGAACTTCTCCTTCAGTCAAATTTCTACAAAAGCCAAACTCCTTCTGGACTTCTCCTTCAGTCAAGTTCCTCCAGGAGCCGAACTTCTTCCAAATTTTTCCTTCAGTCGGATTTCTATAGGAGCCGAACTTCTTCCGGATCTCCTTCAGTCGGATTTCTACAGGAGCCAAACTCCTTCCGAACTTCTTCTTCAGTCAAGTTTCTCTAGGAGTCGAACTTCCTCCGGACCTCTTCTTCAGTCGGATTCCTATAGGAGCCGAACTTCTTCCAAATTTTTTCTTCAGTCGGATTTCTATAGAAGCCAAACTCCTTTCAAACTTCTCCTTCAGTCAATTTTCTTCAGCAGCCAAACTCCTTCCGAACTTCTCCTTCAGTCAAATTCCTCCAGGTGCTGAACTCTTTTTGGATCTCTTCTTCAGTCGGACTTTTTCTTCAGTCAAGTTCCTCCAGGAGTCGAACTCCTTCCGAATTTCTCCTTCAGTCGAATTTCTATAGGAGCCGAACTCCTTCCGGACCTCTCTTTCAGTCGGATTCCTACAGGAACCGAACTCCTTCCAAACTTTTCCTTCTATCAAGCTCCTCCAGGAGCCAAACTCCTTCCAAACTTCTCTTTCGATCGAATTCCTTCGGTGGATTACTTTCAGATTTCAACTAGCATTCCTCTTGAATGATCTTCTCTATCCGTATTTTCTTTAGGAGTTCGAACTTCTCTGAAATTGATGTATGTCAAAGCTCTTCACTGACCAATACTTACTTCCTCTGAACTTCGACTATTAAATTTCAACGAACGGCCACTTCATGACAACGGACACCACTCTCCATAACAAACTCCTTGTGGCTCCAAATAGTTTGAACACCACTCTCTATAACAAACTCCACGTGACCCTGAGTGGTCCATTACTAGATGGTTACGGCTGTAACTATCAATCTACTACAGGCTTCGTCTATAAAAGGAACCCTCCAGATACGTTTTCTCTAAGCTCTCTTCTTCTTTTTGAAATTCTACTGAATTTTTGTCTAAGCACTCCATTTCTGTTGGTCAGAAGAACTGACTTGATTGTCGGAGGGTCCTACCGGAGCCGTCGCCACCGACTTTGGATGAAACTTTATTTTGTAGGTCACCGACAGTGACCTCATCTTCCTCGACTCCAACTCGATCTGGCGTCAACCAGATTCTGCACCAATACCTATAAAATATCATGTTTCTACCAAGATTAAACTCTCAAAACCTTAGGGACCAACTCACATCGCCACAACTCACACAAAACCCCATGTGCTAGAGAGAAAAAAAAATAGAAATCCTATAATCTCTTTCAAGTGCTCTCCTTTCTCACAGATAAAGATGTGTTTTTCTTTCCCAGATCTCTAAATTAGATAATAGAATGAACAGAGGAATCTACATGAGGAGAATCTACGTGAGGAATGGTCTTACCTTAGTTTCTCCTTCCATTTTTCTTTTGTTTTCATTGATTTTTCCATTTTTTTTCCATTTTTTTTCTATTTTTCCATCCTCAAGAGTCCTAATAGGGTGGGAGGCTTGGAGCGGCGGTGGCTGGGGTTTTGTGTTGGGTATTTCCTCTTTTTTGTGGGGTCTTAATTGGGTGGGAGCTCAAATCCTCTTATCTCCTCATAGCCAAGTTTGGATATTTGGGGCAAATTCCAAATCAAATAAATTTTAATTTTGAATTCTAAATTCATTTCTCTTATCTCCTCATAGCCAGGGTTGGATATTTGGGGCAAATTCCAAATCAAAATAAATTTTAATTTTGGATTCTAAATTCATTTCAAATTTTAATATATATATATAGGAGTCCTAGCTAAAACCCCATTGAAAGCCTTTGCTATCCTTCAGTCTAAAGTTTCCTTCAGCTCTCCACTCTAGGTAACAATGACAGTCGAATGGCATCCAATGGGATGTCCTAACGATGATGAAAGATGAAGAACACAAAGATCTTAACATTAGTCTTTCTATCTCTCTTGCTCCAAGGAACACTCTATTTTGACCAAGCTGGGCTCTTTCTATCTGTATTTGTAGTTATTATTGATATTATTGAGTGGATCTTCATTTCATATTTTCATGCTTCTCAATTTTGATAAAATTTTCTGCTTTACTTATTGATGATGGAGGAAATTTTGTGATGGCTTCTATTATGTTTTGAGATTTGATGCCAGTTTGGAGTTCAAAAGTACGTGTTTCGATCGAGTTATCTATTTGTTGCATTGTTGTGTTATTGTTGATTGAGTGATATTTATTTGATAGTGTTGTTGATTTGTGTTTAAGAATATAGCAATCTTCCAAAAATTTTTTCTCAAATGATGGTTTCTTCTAGGATTGGAAGATTGTTATATTGGAAACAGTAACCTATTATAAACTTGATGAGAAAAAAAACAGATGCAAAGTTTTTCAAATATTTTTCAACAAAATCCTTCTAATTGATTAATGCTTTTATGTATATTAAACAGTCCATAAATGAAAATGGAGGGCTGCTGCAAGTGCAATCCTTTCAAAACCCCATCAGATGATGCTTTTATACTACTAAATTGATGAGGGGCTTTTCCAAACACATTCTCTTTTGCATTTTAATCACCTTCTGAATGCAATCTAGCTAACTAAAAAAAATAAATCAGAGTAGAGGGCTACTGCATCCACAAGTATGGGATAACATTTCATTATATCCAATAATATTTTATTATTATAAACTAGAGAGAATAATATATTTTATTATTAATATATTTTTTTCATTATGCCTGATGATTAAAAAAAAATTATTTGTTCTTTGTAGATTGATTTGTAATCCAAGCATAAAGCCTTTGGTATATTAAACATTCCAAGTACTAATGTATCATCAAAAATGTAAGTTATAATTAATTGGATATTTATGAATCTTTTTTCTATTTATTTTTATATATGCATTTTTTAAATTATTTGACATATTTTATTATGTAAATTTGATATTGTGCTAGGTGCTTTTATATTGCAAGAATATCAACTAGCGAAAATAGTACTCTATATTAGGCTTCCTCTATTATCACTGATGTCGGCCTTCTCCTATTATCACCGACACTGGCCTTCTGCTCTGATCTCCTTCCAGTGCTTTCCTTCACACAAATTTATTGAAAAGAGAAAGAAATGAAAAGAAAATGAAGGAAAAAAGAAAAAAAATGATCAATTCATATGGGAAAGGAATTGTCTTTTAATTTTTCTACATTTTCTTTGTTTCCATTGATTTTTTCTATGTTTTTTCTTGATTTTTCCTTTACTTTTCCATTCTCAGGGGTCTTAATCAGGTGGGAGGCTCAGAGCATTCGGATAGAAAAGTTTAGATTCATCTCAATCAGGTGGGAGGCTTGGAGTGGACGAGATAACTCTCTCTCAATGAAATTTATTAAAATCTATTATTCTTTATAGATTATTTGTTATTATTATTGGATAGTTTAAAAAATTTATTATTGTCTTGAAGTTAATTTGATTTCAAGATTAAACAACTTGAAGGTAATTAAATAATAATATAAAAATTATCAGTATAGATTTAATTTAAAAATTATAGATTTTTTTATTATCTCAATGGACTTGCTAATAATGAAAATAATATTTATGGTATAGATATATTTTTTTTGTTAGAAAAAGAAATAAGTTATAATTATCTATTTTTTGGGGTAATTTTATAACTTTGAATATATCTATTGAGTAGATATCTTTAATAGAATATTCATTATATTTTATTCTTTATTAATTTATTGATAAATAAAATTTTAAGTTTTTTAACTTTATTTTATTAGAATTTATTTTATTATGTTAATTATTATTAGAGTAAGTTAATCAAGTATTTTTTTTTTGCATATTTTTATGTAATTATGTTCATTTAGTCATGTTTGTTCATATCACTTAATCGTGGAGTATTAGATTCTTTTCTTCATATTATAGTTAGCTTTCTAAATCAATTTAAATGGATTTTTAGGTCAAGTTAAAAATATTATTCTAAAAGATATGATGTGTATGATGTTAAGTTGGTTTAAGAAAAAAATATATCAAATTTTAAAATTTTTAACATGATATTTTTAGTGATTTTAATTTTATAATCCTAATTATGGGCATCCATTTTGTAGGAAATGGTTGAATTGGAAATTTTAGATCCATCTTAATTGGTTGAGAGGCTCGAGCGGTCAAGATGATTTCCTCTCACTCTCTCAATGAAATTTGTTAAAATCTATTATTTTTTATAAATTACTTTTTACTATTATTTGATAGTTTATAAAATTTATTATTGCCTTTATGCTAATTTGATTTCAAGATTGAACAGCTTAAAGATAATTAAATGATGATACAAAAAAATATTAATATAAATTTAATTTAAAAATTATATTATTTTAATATATTTTTAATAATAAAAATAATATTTATGATATAAATATATGTATTTTAGTTAACAAAAGAAGTGAGATATAGTTGCCTATTTTTTGTGGGTGATTTTGTAGCTTTGGATCCATCTATTAGGTAGATATTTTTAACAAGATATTCATTATATTTTGCTCTTTATTAATTTATTATTAAATAAAAAATAAAAGAAATTATTTTCTTTATTTATTAGTATTTATTGTATTGTATTATTTATCAGTAGAGTAAGTTAGTTGAGTATTTTTTTTTCACATTCTTATACAATATTGTTGATTCAGTAATGTTTGCTTATATCACTTAACTGTGGAATATTAGATCATTGAGATATTTTTTTTTCTCCTAATATATTTAGATTTTTAAGTCAATTTACATAGATTTTAAGATGAAGATAAAAATATTATTCTAAAAAAATGATGTGTATGATGTTATGTAGGTTTAAGAAAAAAATATCTCAAATTTTAGAATTTTTAGTAGGATATTTTTAGTGATTCTAGCTTTATAGTCCTAACTATCAGCATTTATCCTGTAAAAAGCGGTCAAATAAAAAATTTTAGATCCATCTCAATAAGATGAGAGGCTAGGAGTGGTCGAGTTAATTCTCTCTCCTCAATGAAATTTATTAAAATTTATTATTTTTTAAAAATTATTTTTTACTATTGTTTGGTAGTTTAAAAAATAAATTATTATCTTGATGTTAATTTGAGTTTAAGATGCAATAATTTGAGGATAATTAAATGATGATACAAAAAAATATGATGCTATAAATTTAATTCAAAAATTAAACTATCTCAATGGATTTTTTAACAATAAAAATAATATTTATGGTATAGATATGTTTATTTTAGTTAAAAAAAAGGGTTGTAGCTATTTATATTTTTAGATGATTTTGTAGTTTGGATCCATCTACTGGGCGGATATCTTTAATAAGGTATCTATTATATTTGGATCTTTATTAGTTTATTAATAAATAAAAAATTAAAGATTTTAATTTTTATATTATTAAAATTTATTATATTATATTATTTATTATTTGAGTAAGTTAATCAAGTATTTTTTTATATTTTTATGTAATTTTATTAATTTAGTTATATTTACTCACATCACTTAACTATGAAGCATTAGATCATTTAGACGATTCTTTTCCTTCTATTATATTTAGTTTTCTAAGTCAATTTAAATAAAATTTTAGGTCAGATCAAGATAAAAATATTATTTTAAAAAGACATGATGTGTATAATGTTAAGTAGATTTTAAAAAAATATTAAATTTTGAATTTTTAATAAGATATTTTTAGTGATTATAGCTTTATAGTTCTAACTATGGGTGTCCATCTTATAGAGAGCAGCTGATTAGGGAACCTTAGATCCATCTCAATTAGATGAGAAGCTTGGAATGGCCGAGTAATTCTCTCTCTTCCTTTCAATAAAATTTATTAAAAATTATTATTTTTTATAAATAATTTTTATTATTATTTGGTAGCTTTAAAAAAAATTATTATCTTGATGTTAATTTGATTTCAATATTAGACAACTTAAAGATAATTAAATGACGATACAGAATATTTTAGTATATATTTAATTTAAAAATTATAATATCTCAATGGATTTTTCAATAATAAAAATAACATTTATGGTAGAAATTTTTTTTTTGATAGAAAAAAAAGTGAGTTATAGCTGCCTATTTTTTGTGAATGATTTTGTAGTTTTAGATTCATTTATTAGGTAGATATTTTTAATAAGATATTTATTATATTTTGCTCTTTATTAATTTATTGATAAATAAGAAAATTATAAGATTTTTAATTTTTATTTTATTAAATTTTTTTATTATATTATTTATTATTATAATAAGTTAATCGAGTGATTTTTTTTATATTTTTATTTAATTTTATTGATTTAGTTATATTTTCTTATATCACTTAATAGTAGAGTATTTGATCATTTAAATGATTCTTTTCTTTCTATAATATTTAGCTTTCTAAGTTGATTTAAACATACTTTTAGATCAAGATAAAAATATTATTCTAAATGCTGGTAGATTTTTAAAAAAATTATATCAAATTTTAGAATTTTTTTGCAAGATATTTGTTGATAATTCAGGTTATATAGCCTAAACTATAGCGTCCATTCTATAATATTTAAAAATATATTTAAGATTTATTTTCAATTAGTTGTTTAAATTTTTTATAAATATTTAAATTTTTAAATTATAATTGTATAAATGGATATTATTAAAATTTTGTTAAGAAAAAAATTAGAAAAGAATTATCAAAAAATTAAGATTGTTTAAATCAAGATACGAACTTAATGTTCAATACAACCTAATGAAATTATCAACCATACTTACATGTGAATCTCATGGTCATTTTTCTTGTATTATTAGTTGTTTATTATGTTTCAAGAAATTGTTATTATTTTTATAGTTTTTGTTCTATAGAAAAAAATAAATTTTGAAACTAAAGATAAAGTTCTAAATAGAGATGATATTATTGTTTTATGTGTGATGTATGTAGCTATTTGTTGTGCCATTGTTAAGTACCGACTATTTTGTATTAAATGGTTATATATTTCTAGCAAGTAAAAATATGATCAAAATAATTTATAAAAAAATATATTTTTTTTTAAAATATTAATTTTTTATTTATATTTTAATAATAATATTATTATTGTAGTAGAGCCCATATAGTATGGGTTACTTGCTAGTGTTACATAAAAGTTTACTCTCACGTGGAGATAAAAATAAATTGCTTTAGAGAAAAGTAGATGTTGTGGGAGGAAGACATCCTTGGTTCCATATCAATTGCGAGTTAAGAAAAACTTTAACTTATACGAAATAAGATATTTTCTTTCCTGTGAACTTCTCTCATGATAGGAATAAAACCGTGGACAATACCATCATTCTACCAACTCTAGGCTCTCCTCAAAAGCGAGGCATCCATCATGATGTCGGACAAACCATGCGATACCTGATACGAGCCAAAATAGACAATATTTTTTAGATAAGAGCACTTTTTAAAGGGCAAAGGACAAAATTGTGAGATCCAAGACGACATCTTTAGTCAGAGGCGATGAGGCCCATGACGATATCTTTAGCCTAAGGTCGATCACAAGATGACAAGAGGTCATGAGGTTCAAGATGATATCTTTAGCCAAAGATCAAAGTAGATAATACTTCATATATATGAAAGCGGAGATCAATCCAGCCATTCGAGCCATTTGATTTTTCGATCACAACATTTGGTGCTAAAGAAAAGGTTGCCTCCTATCCATACACTCGTCTTTCTCTTAAGTGGAGGGTTAACTGTTATAGAAGGTAGGTATCTTTAGCTCTATATTAATTGTGAGTTAAAAATGATTCTAATTTATATAGAATGAAATATTTTTTTCTTCATGAGGTGCTCTTATGATATAAATAAAATCATACCCGCAATTGATGCAAATTGAAGTAGACAATATCGTGAAGATGAGTTGTTCCGATTTTTTTCCAAGAGACATCTTTTAAAAGATCAAATCGTCTTCAGATTTTGGAATGGACAATACCTCATGAAAATGAGAGTGGAGATCGATCCAACCATCCAACCCACGGCAGCAGTGGATTATAATTTATTTGCACATATGGTTATTGTATTTTTTAGACAGACTGATTACCATGAAGTTCTCATGGTGCCCTCATTCAGTGCAATGCTCAGCTCTCAACCTCTCACCATCATTTGTTTGCTTGGTCATTTAGCCAACCTATACCACGCTATCGGCAACCTAAAAAAAATGAGAAAATTATCTAATAGTCCCTAGATGGGCTCAAAATTATATTTTAGTTCTCAAATTTTTTAGATGAAATACAAGCTCCTAAACTATTAAAAAATTATTATTAGATTCCTACCATCTATTTAAATCGTTCACCACTCATAAAATGATAAAATTGCCCTTGGTTGGATAGCAGTCATGGCGGTCGTGGGGGATGCGCATCGGCATTGGAGGGAGGTGATCGGGGGCGTACGAAGGGGAGGAGAGCATGGTCGGGGATCAAGATGCTATGTTGGAGGCACGATAGGTGGATCGCCTCGGGAGGGGAGGAGAGGCGGGGGTCATGGGGAAGGGGAGCGCAGAGCAGTGGCGCCAGCCAGGAGGGGCACGGGGTCGGGATCGTGCGGAGGGGAGGGAAGCGTGGCCAGGGGCGATGCCAGACGTGCGACGAGTAGGGGGCCATGGGGGAAAGGAGGTTGAGCAACGGCTTCGATGGGGGGGGGGGGCGGTCGGAGCCATCTGGAGGAGAGGTGAGCGTGGCCGGAGGGTGGTGCTAGGCATGCGACGAGCGGGAGGGTGGAGGGGAACATGGAGCAGCAGTGCGAGGGTGGTGTGGTCGTGTGGGTGGGCGAGGGGGGGTGGGTGTTTATGGCATGCGGGGGAAGGAGAGGAAAAAATGAAGGAAAAGAAAGAAAAAAAATAAAAATAAAAATAATAAAAATAATAAATAATAATATAATAAATAATAATAATATAATTATAATAATAATAACAATAATAATAATAATTTTTTATTTTTTCATAATAATAACAATAATAATAATAGCCATTGAATCCTTAATTTTGATAAAAAATAGAAAATAAAAATAATAATAAGTAATTTTGATAATTAGTTATACAGGTTTATATTCAGATTATATAAATTTGT
Source organism: Cocos nucifera (assembly GCA_006176705.1). Taxonomy (NCBI): domain Eukaryota; kingdom Viridiplantae; phylum Streptophyta; class Magnoliopsida; order Arecales; family Arecaceae; genus Cocos; species Cocos nucifera. The sequence goes on along the minus strand of QRFJ01002059.1, from coordinate 557,057 downwards.
ATTCTAGTTATAGGAATTTATATTCAGGTTATATAAGATGGTTCTTTTGTTATGCAATCGTTTGATTTGGTTGATCAATTTTAAATTTTTTAAATTTTTTATTTAATTTATTAAATTATTTATATAAATTTATTATCATTATTAGTTATTATTATTATTATTATTATTTAATATGTATTAATTTTTTTATTATTTTTCTTACATAAATATATTTTTTATTATTATTTAATATTTATTATTATTTTATTATTTTTATTTTTTTATACTTTTATCAAAATTGATGATGTTATGTAATTTTGATAATTGGTTATACATGTTTATATTCAGGTTTTATAGATATGTAGATTTATAATGGTTTGATTTTTTTGTTATGCAATCATTTGATTTAATTATCCAATTTTAATTTTTTAAATTATTTATTTAATTTATTAAATAATAAAATTTATTTATTATCAAAATTGATGATTTGATTGCTATTATCATTATTAGTTATTATTATTATTTAATATTTATTAATAATTTTTATTATTTTTGTTACATAGATTTTTTTATTATTATTATTTAATACTTATTATTATTTTGTTACTTTTATTTTTATTTTTTTATATTTTTTTCAAAATTGATGATGTTGTGACTATTATTATTATTATTATGAAAAAAATATTTTTTATTATTTAATACTTATTATTAATGCAAAATAAAATTTCATCCGGAGCTGGTGGGGGGTGGCTCCGTCAGCACCCTCCGATGATCAAGTCAGCTCTGGCCAATAGGAATGGAGTGCTCAGGAATGAGTTCCGGAGCTTAGAGAAGAAGAGGAGAGCTCAGAGATCAGAGATCAGAGGTTAGGGTTAGCATATCTGGAGGGTCCTTTATAGGTGGAGCTTAATTGATGGTGATGGCCATACTGCCTGGTAGAGAGCCGTTGGGATCGCATGGAGTTCGATATGGAGAGGAAGGCATCGTCAGACGGATAGTGACGGCCATACTAACAGGTCATGGGCCACATGAGGCTGGTTACAGAGAGAGTGGTGTCGCCAGTGGTGGTGGCCATATCGTCCGATCGTGGACCGCATGGGACTAGTTACAGAGAGAGTGGCATCGCCAGACTGGTAATGGCAGCCATACCATCGAGGTCCGACAGCTGTAGCTCGAGAAAGCAGGCGTTGGCTGATGGACTCGAGCATATACCGATTTCAAAGAAGCTCGAACTCCAAGAGGAGTTCGGTTCGGACGTTGGAAGTTCGAAGAAGCTCGACCGCTAAGGAGTTCGGTCCGAACGGACGTTGAAAATTTGAAAGAGCTCGACCGTTGAGAAGTTCGGTCGGTTGAAGGGTTCAGCTAAGATCCGTCTGTTGAAGCTCTTCCACGGCTACTAGTTGCATCAGGCAGAGCATCGAACCGAACTTCGGCAGGAGCGGGGTTCATCCCCAATAGTAGTCCCCCCACTCTCGAGTTTGAAACTCGAAGGAAAGAAGTGCAGAAAAGATGACTGCCGAAGTTCTCCGTGCTGGTTCAGGTCGAAGCTCGAGGAGAGATCTCATCTCCAAACGAAGTCGGTGCTGAAATTGAAGTCCGGAGGAGATCTCATCTCCTATCGAGGTTGATACGGGTGCTTGGGAGAGATCTTATCTCTGGTTGAGGTTGTCTCGGGTGCCTTGTCTCTAGCCGAGGTAGTCTCGATTGTCTTATCTCTAGCCGAGGTTATCTCGATCGCCTTGTCTCTAGCCGAGGTTGCTCGGTCGCTTCGGGAGAGATCTTATCTCTGATCGAGGTTGATGGAGATCCTATTTTCTGTAGACTTTGGAGCTCGGACTTGGACTTTGCTTGCATTAGGATGAGGTTCTCCTCCTGTTTCTAACAGATCGTGGGGGTGCATTCAGACCGTCGTCCGTCTCCCCCCATCTCATTTAAGGTGAACGAGGCCTTCGACTTTGCTCGCGTTAGGACGAGGTTCTCTTCCTGTTTCTAACGGACCATGGGGATACATTCGGACCGTCGTCCGTCTCCCCCCATCTCGTCTAAGGTGAACGAGGCCTTCGACTTTGCTCACGTTAGGATGAGGTTCTCCTCTTGTTCCTAATGGGCTGTGAGGGTACATACGGACTGTCGTCCATGCTTCTCCCCCCATCTCGTCTAAGGTGAACGAGATCTTCGACTTTGCTCGCGTTAGGACGAGATTCTCCTCCTATTCCTAACGGGCCATGGGGCACATTCGAACCATCGTCCGTCTCCCTCCATCTCGTCTAAGGTGAACGAGGCCTTCGACTTTGCTCGTGTTAGGACGAGGTTCTCCTCCTGTTCCTAATGGGCTGTGGGGGCACATATGGACCGTCGTCCGCGCTTCTCCCCCCATCTCGTCTAAGGTGAACGAGGCCTTCGACTTTGCTCACATTAGAACGAGGTTCTCCTCCTATTTCTAATGGGCTGTAGGGGCACATACGGACCATCGTCCGTGCTTCTCCCTCCATCTCGTCTAAGGTGAACGAGATCTTCGACTTTGCTCGCGTTAGGATGAGGTTCTTCTCCTGTTCCTAACGGGCTGTGGGGGGCACATACAGACCATCGTCCGCGCTTCTCCCCCTATCTCGTCTAAGGTGAATGAGGTCTTCGACTTTGCTCGCATTAGGACGAGGTTCTCCTCATGTTCCTAACGGACTGTGGGAGCACATACGGATCATTGTCCGTGCTTCTCCCCCCATCTCGTCTAAGGTGAACGAGGTCTTTGACTTTGCTTGCATTAGGACGAGGTTCTCCTCCTATTCCTAATAGGCCATGGGGGCACATACGGACCGTCGTCCGTGCTTCTCTCCCGTCTCATCTAAGGTGAACGAGGCCTTCGACTTTACTCACGTTAGGATGAGGTTCTCCTCCTATTCCTAACGGGCTGTGGGGGCACATACGGACCATCGTCTGCGCTTCTCCCCCCATCTCGTTTAAGGTGAACAAGGCCTTCGACTTTGCTCGCATTAGGACGAGGTTCTCCTCCTATTCCTAACGGGCTGTGGGGGCACATACGGACCGTCGTCCGCGCTTCTCCCCCCATCTCGTCTAAGATGAACGAGATCTTCGACTTTGCTCGCATTAGGAAGAGGTTCTCCTCCTATTCCTAACGGGCCACTTTCACCCGCTCCTTTCCTATCGCCACATAATCCTTGCATCAGAAAACAATAATGCTGAGCGAAGAAGTTTTATTGAAGGAAGTCTACTGATAATACACCCTCAGATTTTCTGAGTTCGAAGGTCAGAGAAGCACTATTCCTCCAAGCTCCTTTAGACGATAGATCCCGGGCCGGATGACCTCCACCACTTCGTACGGACCTTCCCAATTTGGGGCGAGCTTTCCTTGACTCTAAGGCTGAAAGACGGTAGCTCGTCGAAGCACTAAGTCCCCCACTCGAACGTCTTACCCCGAACTTTGGAGTTGTAGTACTGGGCCACCTTCCGTCTGTAGGCTGCCATCCGGATACGGGCCTCCTCCCTTTTTTCTTCCAGTAAGTTGAGGTTAACTCTGAGGTCCTGGGGGTTGAGCTGCTCGTCAAAGCCCATGACTCGTGCGGACGGGAATCGAAGTTCAATCGGGATAACTGCCTCCATGCCGAAGGCCAAGGCGAAGGGTGTCTCTTCGGTCGACGTCCTTTGAGTAGTTCGGTATGCCCAGAGGACGTGGTAGAGTTCGTCCATCCAAGTCCCCTTAGTCCTGTCGAGTCTTATCCTGATGCCTTGCAGCAGGGTTCAGTTGGTCACCTCAGCCTCCTCATTGGCCTGCGGGTGAGCCACCGATGTGAAGTGGTGGGAGATGTTTAGCCCTTCGCAGAATTCGGTGAACCTTGCCCCAACAAACTACCGTCCATTATCGATTATAAGGGTTCGGAGTAGGCCAAACCGGCAGACTAGTGACTTTCAGACGAAGTCCTGCACCTTAGTCTCGGTGGTTTTCGCTAGTGGTTCAGCTTTGACCCACTTGGTTAAATAATCGATCGCGATCAGGAGGAACTTTCGTTGCCCGAATGCTATTGGGAAGGGGCCGAGTATGTCCATTCTCCACTGCGCAAATGGCCAAAGTGCACTGAGCGGAGCAAGCTCGAATGCCGACTGCCTTTGCACATTGGCATTTTTTTGACAATGGTCGCACTTTTTCACATATTCCATGGAATCGTGGAACAAGGTCGGCCAGTAGTATCCCTGTCGAAGTAGTTTTTGCGATAGGGACCTGGCTCCTACATGGCTTCCACAAAGTCCTTCGTGCACATCCCACAGTGCGAGGTTGGCCTCTGAAAGTCGGAGATATCTCAGCAACGGAAGGGAGTACGATCTCTTATACAATTTATCTTCATATAAAATGTAGCAGGAGGCCTGATTCCTGAGCTTCCGAGCTTCTTTTCGGTCATGAGGAAGAACCCCCTCTTTAAGGTAGGCGACCAACGGGTCGATCCAGTTGGGCTCGAATTCCATCTGCAGGACGACCTGAGATTCCTCCGTGGCTGGGCATTTCAAAATTTCCAAAAATACTTTCTTAGGTAGTTCGATCGGGGCTGAAGTGGCCAACTTGGAGAGAAGATTGGCTCTTGCATTTTCCACCCTTAGAATATGCTGGATGCCAAAACTGTTGAAGGTCAGAGCCAAATCTCTCACTTTCCCAAGGTACCTCACCATACCTTCCTCCCGTGCTTTATAGCTACCGTCGACTTGACCGACCACTAGCTGAGAATCGTTGTAAACTTGAAGTCGATCTACTTTTAATTCCCTTGCTATCTTTAATCCGACGATCAACACTATATATTTGGCTCCATTGTTGGTCGCAGGAAAATCGAAGCGTAGTGCATACTCGGCGACGACTCCTTCGGGGCTGACCAAGACCAGGCCTGCACCAGCTCCAGCAGAGTTGGATGAACCATCCACGTGCAAAGTCCAAAAGCATTCAGGAAGGTTCGACTGCGATAGCTCGGCTTTGTCCAGACTCGGTCTCACTTTGGTGTCGGCCCCACTCTGTCCAAGCTCGGCTTCGATCAAAATAATGCATTCCACCACAAAATCTTTCAATATCTGGGCCTTGATCGACGACCTGGGTCGGTAGTTGATGTCGAACTCCATGAGCTTGATTGCCCATTTCGCGATTCTTCCGGAGGCATCCATCCGATGAAGGACTGCTTTTATTGGTTGGTCCATGAGGACCGTTACGGTGTGCTCCTAAAAGTAAGGTCGGAGCCTCCTGACAGCAATTAGAAGAGAGTAAGTCAGTTTTTCTAACCTAGAGTACCTGGTCTCTGCATCCCTTAGGACCCAGCTCACGTAGTAGACCGATCATTGCGTCCTTGCTTCTTCCTTGACCAGGACTGCCGCCAGGGCCACCGGGGAGATAGCTAGATAAGGGAATAATTCTTCCCCGGATTCGGGCTTCACCAGTAGTGGGGATGAGTCGAGGTAGTTTTTAAGCTCCTCGAATGCCCGTTGGCACTCCGCCGTCCAGCAGAAGTCCTTCGATCGCCTGAGAACTTAGAAGAAGGGCGTGCATCGTTCGGCCGACCTTGAGACGAAATAATTTAGGAACGCCAGCTTTTCGGTCAAGTGCTAAACTTTCTTGATCGTCTTCGGAGCAATCATCTCCCGAATGGCTCGGATCTTCTCGAAATTTGCTTCGATTCCGCATCTCGACACCATGAACCTCAGAAACTTTTCGGAGGTCACGCCAAAGGCGCATTTGGTCGGATTCAACTTCATCTTATGCTTCCTGAGTGCACCGAAGATCTTTTTAAGATCGACGAGATGGTCTGTCGAAGCTCGACTTTTGACAAGCATATCATCCACGTACACCTCCATGTTGCGGCCGATCTGCTCTTTGAAAACCTTATTAACCAAGCGCTGGTAAGTGGCTCCTACGTTTTTGAGTCCGAACGGCATGATCCTGTAACAATAAAGACCATGGTCAGTAATGAAGGCGGTCTTCTCTTTGTCCTCAGGCGCCATCCGTATCTAGTTATAACCAGAAAAGGCATCCAGGAAGGAGAGGAGCTCGTGGCCCGAGGTCACATCCACCAGCTGATCGATCCAAGGTAGGGGGTAGCTGTCTTTCAGGCAGGCCTTATTCAGCTTCTTGAAGTCGACGCACATCCTTCACTTGTTATTCGCCTTCCTAACGAGGACCACATTCGAGACTCAGATTGGATAATTAACCTTTCGGATGAGTCCAGCTTGGAGGAGCTTGTCTACTTCTTCAGCGATCGCTTTCTGCCTCTCTGGGGCATGGTGGTGCATCTTTTCTCTTATCAGTCGGTATCTTGGATCGACGGCCAGCCGATGCTCCATGACTTCAGCGTCAATCCCCGACATGTCCGCTGGGGTCCAGGCAAAGATGTCCGCATTTCTCCTGAGGAAGGCGACGAGCTGCTTTCGAACCTCATCCGCCAAGTTGGAGCCGATCTGCACAGCATGCTCCGGGTTTCCGTCATTTAAGGAAACGGAGATGAGGTCCTCCATAGGCTCGCCTCGCTTCTCAGTGAGGTCATCGCGGACATCTAGACCGTCGATAAGATAAGGATTGGGCCGTTCTCTCTTATGTAGGGCGATTGAACAACAGTGCCTCGCCAGAGCCTGATCTCCTCTGACTTCTCCGACCCCGCGACTCGTCGGAAACTTCATCTTCAAATAACAGGTTGACACCACCTTCCAAAGTGCATTTAGACTAGGCCAGCCGAGAATCGCATTAGGTGGACGAAGTCCTCACGACCAGGAAGTCGACCTGTGTTTTGGCCAATCTTGGGTGTTGCCCTGCCTGTCACAGACAAAGTTATCATGCCTCAATCGGTACGATGTTGCCAGCAAATCCTACCAGCGGGGAGTTCATAGGCCTCAAGCGATCCTCAGGTAGGGATATTTTCAAGAAGGCATCGTAAAATAATACGTCGGCCGAGCTTCCATTATCCACCAAAATGCGGCGTACATCGTAGTTAGCAATGTTCAAAGAAATTATAACCGCATCATTATGTGGAAATTCGATCCCCTGGCCGTCCGCCTAGGTGAAGGTCATGGGCACCATGGTCCTCCGCCTCTTTATCGATCCCTCAAATCCGCTGGCCTCTCCTTGTTGAAGTCCCTCCGAGATAGTGTTGATGACGTCAAGAGGTGGCCGATCTTCTTGCTAGTTTCCCCCACTTGACGGTAGCGCCCTCGACCGATCTTCCCGCTCTTCAGATCGTCTCTGCAAAAATCGGCCAAGTCTACCTCGCTTGACAAGCTCTTCGATCTCGTTTTGGAGCTGGATGCACTCCTCAGTGTCGTGACCGTGGTCACGATGGTAGAGGTAGAACTTGTTGGGATTACGTCTGCTGGGATGGGAACGCATTCTCTTCGATCTCGGAAGTCGTTCCTTGATCTCCATCAGCACTCGGGTCTTCGGGCGCTGAGGGGGCGTAGTTGTGGAATCATCGTCGGGGGGAACTTTGGCGCTGGGGGGAACCTCGGTGTGCCCTTCCATCGGGGGTTCCCTGCCTCCGAGCTCGAGGGGGAGTTCGGGCTCGCCCGCGACTAGAGGAAGTCTGGGAGCGCGGCCGAGCTTCAGTCTGCTTTCTTTCTTCGACGGACTTGCTTGGCCCGCTGATTCGCCACTTACCGTTGGCCTCGCCATCCTTAGCTTCGAAAGCCTCCTCTGCTCGGGCATAACTCTCGGCCTGAGCCAGCATGTCGGCAAAATCCCTGGGATACTTCTTCTCTAATGAGAATAGCAAGTCGTTCTTTTGAAGGCCACCCTTGAGCGTGGCCATGGCGACTGACTGATCCAGGTCCCGAACCTCTAATGCGGCAGTATTAAATCGGGTGACATAAGTTCGGATAGATTTCTCCTCCTTCTGCCTAATGGCCATTAAGAAATTCGAGCCTCGGCGTGGACGCCGGCTACTGATGAAGTGGGCCACGAATTGTTGGCTCATCTGATCGAACGATAAGATGGTACTCGGCTTAAGCATCGAGTACCAATTTTTGGCAGCCCCCTTAAGGATAGAGGGGAAAGCCCAGCACAAGATGGCGTCTGGCGCATCGTGGAGCAACATCGTTGTCCAGAAGGCTTTCAGGTGGTTGATCGGATCGGTGGTCCCATCGTAACTCTCGAGCTGCAGGAGCTTGAAGTTCGGCGGGACTGACTTCTGCATAATTTTCTGCGAAAAGAAAGGGTCAGTACAAATGTCATTACCACGGGAGGAGGAAGTGTGACGGAGCTCCTCGATTTGTCGGCTCATTTCTAAGAGCCTTCGATCTAAGAAGTCTTTGCGATCTTTGATCTCCAAAGTCTTCTGGCAGAACGGGTGCGAGGCTTCCCCCTGGGTCGAGCCACGGTCCGAGTAGGGGCTCTCCCTCCTTTGCCTCCCCCTTTCGAGGATCGGAGGTTGAATAGCCCAAGTCGGCCATTCCTGGGCCGGACCGCATGGCTCTGGGGAGTCCCGCGCCATTTGAGCTGGTGTCGGGATCTGTCGGTGCATGGTCTGCACCGCCTCCATGAGGCCATGAACCTGCTGGACGAGCAGGTTAAACTGCTCGGCATCCACCGCGGCCACAGATGGAACCTGGGCCGCCCGGGTTGGAGCAGGAGCGGACGGATCTGAAGGGAATTGGGCCGCGGAGGTCGTCGAGCGCCGAGTCGAAGCCCTCCTGGGAGGCATTTTCTTCTGGGGGATGAACCCTTAGAGAGAAAGAAGAGAGATCTCCGGAAAGGGGAGAGAGAGATCATCGCCGAGCACTCCTTTAAGAACAAGGAGACCTTGGAGGTTCGGTGTCCCTCCTTCTAGCGTCAATTTGTTGATGCAAAATCTGATCGTCGTCGGAATCCGCTGGAGTAGAGGCTGATGAGATCGCCGTCGGAGACCTGCAAAATAAAGTCCCATCCAGAGCCGGTGGGGAGGTGGCTCCGTCAGGACCCTCCGACGATCAAGTCAGCTCTAGCCAACAGGAATGGAGTGCTCGAGAATGAGTTTCGGAGCTTAGAGAAGAAGAGGAGAGCTCAGAGATCAGAGGTTAGGATTAGCATATCTGAAGGATCCTTTATAGGTGGAGCTTAATTGATGGTGACGGCCATACCACCTGATAGAGAGCCGTTGGGGCCGCATGAAGTTCGGTACGGAGAGGAAGGCATCGTCAGGCGGATAGTGACGGCCATACTGACAGGTTATGGGCCGCATGAGGCTGGTTATGGAGAGAGTGGTGTTGCCAGTGGCGGTGACCATGTCGTCCGATCGTGGGCCGCATGGGACTAGTTACGAAGAGAGTGGCGTCGTCAGACTGATAATGGCGGCCATACTGTCAAGGTCCGACAGCCATAGCTCGAGGAAGCAGGTGTTAGCTAGTGGACTTGAGCATATACCAGTTCCAAAGAAGCTCGGACTCCAAGAGGAGTTCGGTCCGGATGCTGGGAGTCCGAAGAAGCTCGGCCGCTAAGGAGTTCGGTCCAGACGGACGCTGGGAATCCGAAGAAGCTCGGCCGCTAAGGAGTTCGGCTGGCTGAAGGGTTCGGCTAAGATCCGTCCGTTGAAGCTCTTTCGCGGCTACTGGTTGCATCAGACAGAGCATCGAACCGAACTTCGGCAGGAGCGGGGTTCATCCTCAACACTTATTATTATTTTTATTACTTTTATTTTTTTATCAAAATTAATGATTCAATGGCTATTATTATTATAAAAAAATTAAAAAAAATTATATTATTATTTATTTATTATTACTATTATTATTTTACTTATTTTATTTTATTTTATTTTATTTTTCCTTCCCTCGCATGCCACAAACACCCCTACCCCCAACCCCCCCTCCCCTCACACCACCCTCGGCGTCGCTGCTCCGATTTTTCCTTCACCCCCCGTTCGTTGCGCATGTGGCACCGCCCCTAGTCGTGCTCACCTCCCCTCCAGGTGGCCCCGATCGCCTCTCCCCATCGAAGGTGCTGCTTCATCTCCTTCTCCCCATGGGCCCCCGCCCGTCGCACGTGAGGTATTGTCTCCTGGTCGCGCTTCCCTCTCCTCTGCGCGCTTCCGACCTCATGCTCCTCTCGACCGGCATCGCTCCTCCATGCTCCCCTTTCCAGCGGCCTCCACCTCTCTTCCTCTCATGGCACCCCGCCAGTCACGCCTTCGACATAGCGCCCCATCTCTCTAATCGTGCTCTCCTTTCCTTCGTGCGCTCCGATCGTCTTTCTCCTGATGCCACTGTGCGTACCTCATGGTCGTCATGGCCGCTGTCCAATCAAGAATAATTTTATTATTTTATTAATAATAGCTGGTTTCAGTAGACGATAAAAATCTAAAAATAATTTTTTAATAATTTAGAGAGTTTATATTTAATTTAAAAAATTTAAAAATTAAAAAATAATTTTAAGTTAATTCGAGAACTATTAGGTAATTTTCTCAAGAAAAATTTCAATTTCACCGGTACGTTATCTGATCCTTACACCATTGGTTCAACGAAGTGGGCATCGAGTGCAAAAATTCTAAGTGTGACGTGAATGACGCGGTCAGGTCAATGGTACCGACCAAGTCATGTACGAACTTTCCTGCATCATGACTCGGAAGACTTTACTTGAAATTCCGCAGCGATCACTCCTCATGCACCAACTTAATCACCCAGCCGAACCAGAAATTGGAGTTGTTTTTGTGTTTTTGTTTCCCAACGAGTCAGTAAAATTTTGTCCAAAAATTGTTGGTGAAAGCAGTGCAAACTGTTTGTTACTATATTTATGATCTTGAATTTGATATTTTAAATATATACTCCAGATCAAGAACATCAATTAAATATGGGATTATAAAGAATCTGAAAAAATTTAATGCAGAAAAAAAAAGACATCATTCTATCTACGGATTCTTCTCTCATTCCTTATGCCATAGCAATAATGATGGATTCTACATCATATTTATGAATAAAAATAAAATCTCTATTTATAGACAGTTATTGATATTTTCATCAAGTAACTAGATGAGATTTGAATTTTATATGAATTCAAGTTGATCATAATCCGAATTTAAATAATAGAGTCTATAATAAATCGATCACTTAATTGGGATATATTTTAATATTCTTTCACTTGGTCCGATTATAACATTATACATAAACCTTAAACATTCATAATGAAATAAATCTCTTTTTTAATATTTATCATAATTATCTTGATATGGTAAATTACTAAATACGAGTTATGGCAGTCATATGCCATTTAATTAGCATACTTTCTTTCATATACTGCAATATTTGCAATTTAACATAGCAGATTTGTAAGATGGATATATATGCATATATCTTTTCATTATGGTCCATAATAATATCTCATAAAGACTTTTCTATTACAGTTAAAATATAATACAATTTATATGTACACCATCATAAGAAATAAGAAATTTATTAATATAAATCAAAAAATACTTTATTGAGCTTAGAGTATCTAAAATATTATTAATATATTATTTATTAATACAACCAAGATTCATTCTATGTACATGTTGTTTAAATGTCTTTAGTTGCAAGCTTTTTGTCAATAGATCTACTATCATGAGATCAGTTCTAATATGTTCAATAGATACTCTTTATTTTTGAACCTTCTCCTTAACAACAAAATATTTCAACTTCATATGTTTTACATCTCTTAAATATTTATCATTTTTAAAAAAGAACACTACTGCAAAATTATCATAGTAAATTTTTAGCAGCTTGATAATGGCATCGACAATCTCAAGTCCAGAAATAAAATTCCGCAGTCATAATGCCTGAACTATGATTTCAAAATATGCCATAAATTCTGCTTCCATAGTCGATAAAGCAATGACAGACTCTTTAGCACTTTTTCACGATATTATTTCTTTAGCAAATATAAAAAGATAATAATACGTGAATTTTCTACTGTCAGCGCATCCAGTAAAGTCTAAATTCATTTTTGTGCAAGTTTGCATATACATTAAATTGCCCACAATAGAAGTATAAGGAATTGATTGCATTTTTTTTTCGTTCTACATCATTCTTTGGACATTGCATGAGACTAAATTTATCTCCTTTTTGTACTGGGATAATTTTGGCTACATATTTGTCCATATTAAATCTCTCTAAAATTCTTTTAATATATCTTTTCTAAGATAATTCTAGAATACTTTGTGATCTGTCACAGAATATTTCTATTCTTATCACATAGGATGCCTTTTTCATATCTTTCATTTCGAAATTCTTTGAGAAAATCTTTAGTCTCACGCAATATACTTAAATCATAGCATGTGTCTCAGATATGGGCGACGGTAGAGGCTCAACTGTCAATAGAGTAGATGCTGTCGGTGAAATAGATGTCGTCGATGGAGTAAATGCTGACGGTAGAGGTCCCTGAGCAGCCGATGCCGAGGTGGACAAAGTATACTCTGACTGCTCCTCGGATGCTAAACTGCATGTAACCCATTGAGGGATAGGGATGAAAGCTAGATGGCGTTTCGATGCCATTATGACCTACAACGTTAATGAACATTAATCAATATAACATGTTGAATAATAATATTAGTATAGCATCAATAAATAGTCTCTAATATGTACACTAATCAATTGATGGATTTATCATTATGCAATACAATAAACAAAGCAACAAGATATAAACATCCAAAAAATATGATGCAATAAATTCTACAACATGAATTACATTCATAAATAATTAAGGAGGAGCAACAGTCGTAAATTCGATCTCTTGCATGAATCTTGGTGTTAATCTAGAAACCTGAAAGAAGAACAAAGTAGATGATGGAGGCACCTTAGGGCTTAAAGTTGAAACCTTAGAGAGACATATTAAATTCTATTTGCTCAGAAGTCGAGCCGACTCCATGCCTGAGACATCCGACTTAGGTCCTTCTTCAGCCGACTCGAGCTAGCTCGACTGCGTATCCAAGCTAGCTCGACTGTGTGCCATCTTCTCGATCACTCTCTCTCTCCCTCTCTCGATCTCTCTCGTCGATGATGGCGGTGAGGCCGAAATCCTCCCTCCCAGCTTTTCTGTCTCTTAATCTTCCTCTCTCTCTCTCTCTCTCGATCTTCCTCGTCGGCGAGGCCGGATCCCATCTCTCCCTCTCTCACTCTCTCGATCTCCCTCGCCGACAAGGCTGGACCCCATCCCTCCCAATGATGCCGATGAGGCCGGACCCCCTCCTTCCCTCTCTCGCTCTCTCGATCTTCCACTCTCCCTCGCCGACGAGGTTGGACCCCCTTCCTCCCAATGATTGCGGTGAGGTCGGACCCCCTCCCTTCAAATGATGGCGACGAGGTCGGATCCCTCCCTTTCTCTCTCCCTCTCTCGATCTTCCTCGCCGGCGACGGTGGCGAGATCGGACCCCCTCCCTTCCTCCCTCCCACTCTCAATCTTTCTTGTCGACAGTCGGCGAGCGACCGGCCCTCCCTTTCTCAATCTATCGATCTCCCTCTCAGTCTCTCCGTTTCTTAGTTTCGAATCCCAGAATCGGATCCGACCTTCCAAAATTCATTAGGATCCGGGTCTGGTACTTCAAGTACAGATCTGTCGGATATTCGAATTCGAATTTGGTACCAGTAATTAAAATTGGATCCGAATCTGAATATTCAGATTTTGATCCGAACCTAATCCATTGACAGATCTAATCCGCAGCCACCGATATGGCACAGTCCAAGGCTACCACCACAGCACGACCCAAAAACTACAGCATACAGATAATTATAATATTTATAATAAATATTTAAAATATTTATTATAAATATTTTATAAATTATAATATATATGATTAATAAATAATACTATAAAATTTTTTAAAAAAATATCTGCGACTATAGAAAGTGGGTCATACCGAAAGCTCCGAGAGTCATCAACGACAACGCTAGAGGAGGAGGACGACACTAGAGGTAACCTGCAAAATAAAAGCAAGATAGTGAGATAGAGAAAAAAAGAGGAAAGAGAGAGAGAGCAGGGGTGGCCGAAGATGAGGGCCAGGGGGAGAGGGTATAGTGACGAGGAGGCCTGGGAGGCACAATGATGGAAGGGTCGGCGACCGAGAGGAAGAGTGTGGGGGGGGGGTGGCAGGGTGGTGGGAGGGCGGTCGTGGAAGGGGGAGGGTGGCCCGAGATGGTGGAGCTGGGGGGTGGTAGGGTGGCGGAGAGGGGCGGACGGGGGATGGGGGGAAGGAGGGGCGATCGAGGGGGAGGATGGGGGTGGGGGTGGCGGGTGGCGGAGAGGAGCGACCGAAGATGGGGGGAAGGAGGGGAGGCCGGGGGAGGGTGGGGGTTGGGGGCTGGGTCGGGGGGTGGCGGGGAGGAGCGGCTGGAGATGGGGGGATAGAGGGTGGCAGGGTGACGAGGAGGGGTGGCCGAGGATGGGGGGAAGGAGGGGCGACCGGGGGAGGGTTGGGGGTGGCTGGGAGGGGTGACCGAGGATGGAGGGCAAGGAGGGGCGGTCGGGGATGGGGGGTTGGAGGGGGAGGGGGAGGGGGGAGGAGGGGCGGCACTGGTCGAGGGGGAAGGAGGAGCGGCATTGGCCGGGAGGGAAGAAGCCTCATCGATGATGGAGAGGAGGGGGAAAGATAGAGAGAGAGATCGAGCACGCATGAAAGAAAAGCAGAAAAATTTTAAAGATTTTTAACCTAACCTACGATAGCGGTTATCAAACCGCTGTCATATATCTACGGCAGTGGTTATAGAACCGCTGCTGCAGATTTATAGCAGCAATTTTTGATAACCGCTGCCGTAAGTTGAAAATATTTTTTTTTATTTTTTTTAAATATTATATAATTTTAAAATTTAATGTCCATCTTTACTGTTCATTATCTAAATAATTATCATTAGAATGTTGTTGCAAAAGATCGCTTCGATCTAATGGCCCTAGCTTCATCGATTCAAAAATTTTGATTTCGACGATCACGAACGATGATGCGATAATCTGATAGATGAAGACTTTCGATGGATCTAAAAGTCTGCAATGATGATCTCGATGATATTTGTAGCATACTATCAAAGTTTCACTTCAATTAGATATTATTATCATGATCAATTTAGTACGGAATGATTTCGATAGTTAAATTAGAAATAAGTGATCAAAGGGTTAAACGATGTCCGATTATGGGATAATTTTTTAGTTAAATAATTTTTATTATAATTTTTAATATTTTATATGGTGATAATAGTAAAATTTAAATCATTTTCATATAAACTGTTCATGTTAAGCAGATATTGCAAAACACGAGCATAACAACCAGTGAAGTTTCAGAATGGTTATCAGGAGACGTATAGTTTTAGATCATTCTTCATCTCATGAGTAAAATTTTATAATCACCACCATAAAAAATGATTAAAATAGTAGCCAAGATCATTTATAAAAAAATTATCTCATAATCGGACACCGTTTGGTCCTTTGATCACTCGTTTATCGTTTAACGATCGAAACTAACCTATACTAAATTGATCAAGATAACGATATCCAATTGAAGTGAAACTTTGATAGTACGCTACAAACATCACCAAGATTATTGTTGCAGATTTTTAGATCCATCGAAGATCTCCATCTATCAGATAATCGCATCATCATTCGTGATCGTCGAAATCAAATTTTTCTGATCGATGAAGCTAGGGCCATTGAATCAAGGTGATCTTTTACGACGACACTCTAATGATAATTATTTAGATAATGAATGATGAAGATGGACATTAAATTTTAAAATTATATAATATTTAATATATATATATATAGCAGTGGTTATAATTAACCGCTGTCATATAAGCTTATAGCAACGGTTCCTACTAACCTCTGCTATAGGTCTGACTTATGACAGCGGTTTTACTAACCATTATTATAGGTAAAAAAAAAATATAGCAGTAGTTATAATTAACCGCTATCATAAATAAGCTTATAGCAGCGGTTTCTACTAACCGCTGCTATAGATCCGACTTATGGCAGTGGTTTCACTAACTGCTACTATAGATCCGACCTATAGCAATGGTTATAATGAACCGCTGCTATAGGTCGACTTATGGCAGTAATTTTTTATAATTGCTGCTATAGATCTGATCTACGGTAGCGATATTTATTAACCGCTGCTATATGTCGGATCTATAGCAGCGGTTAAAAAAATCATTGCCATAGGTCCGACCTATGACAGCGGTTAATGAAAACCGTTGCTGTAGGATCTATGGCAGTGATTTCGAAAATCACTGTCATAGTATGCGCTGCCATAGATCATTTTTATAGTAGTGTATAGAACTAAAAATATAAACTTGCTCTCACTGATCTTTTGGTATATACATCGATCAATGATATTTTTTTTTAAATCAAAAAATGTTATGGTATCGTTAAACTTAATGTACTATTGCCTAGAAGTTTATTTTAGTCCATATATTGATTTCTTTAATTTACACACCATTTGATCTTTTTCTTTTATTGAGAAATCTTCAGGTTGATTCATATAAATTTTTTCTTCTAGTTCTCTATTAAGAAAGGTTGTTTTCATATTCATTTAGTGTAACTCTAAATCATAATGAGCCACCAATGCCATAAATTCTTAATGAATCTTTCTTTGAGATCGGTGAAAATGTTTCTTTATAATCAATGTCTTCTTTCTAAGTATAATCCTTGGCAACATGTCTAGCTTTATATTGTTCGATATTTCCATTCGAATCGCGCTTGATCTTAAAGATCCATTTATATCCGACTTATTTAGAATTTTTTGGTAATTCGACAAGATCCCAGACTTTATTATCTTTCATGGATTTTAACTCATCTTTCATGGCATCAATCCATTTATCGAACTTAGCACTTTTCTATGGTTTATGAAAATGAAACTAGATGTTTTATTAATTCTAATATCAAAATCATCAGGAATAGTTGATCTTCTTTTTCTTTTAGATCTTCTTGAAGGTATTCATAATGGTTCAGGTATGTCAGATTTTTGTGAATCAGTTTCTTCATGGAATAATTCTTTATTCAAATGTTGTTCATTATTGGGCACAACATTTTGTATAGGTATGAATGAAGGAACACTTATGGATAATGAAATATCTATCTTGACTTTTTTTTACTTTTATACTATTTCATTTAGCACTTTCACAGACTTCATAATTTTCAATAAATCTTATATTACCAATTTTAACAATTTTTGGACCATGGTTTGGATAATAAAAATCTATACCCTTTAGATTTTTCTAGGTAACCAATAAAGTAACCACTAATCGTTCGAGAATCTAATTTTCTTTTATATGAATTATAAATTTTTGTTTCTGTTGCGCAATCCCAAACAAGAAGGTGCCTTAAATTAGGTTTTCTTCTAGTCCATAGTTCAAAAGGAGTTTTTGAAACTACCTTATCAGGAATACTGTTTAATTAATACATAACAGTTTTAAGAGCATACATTCATAATGATTTGGGTAATGAGGAGTTACTTATTATACTCCTAACTATATCCATTAATGTCCGATTTTACCTTTCAGCTACATCATTTTGCTAAGATGTACCTGGCATAGTGTATTATGCACATATACCATATTTTTTGAGAAACTTTGCAAATGGACCTGGATATTGTCCTATTTCATTATGCTTTCCATAATATTCACCACCTCTATCAAATCTTATGATTTTCATCTTTTTATCTAATTATCTTTTAACCTCATTAACAAACACCTCTAGGGTGTCCACTGCTTGAGATTTTTTATGAAGCAAATAGATAAAATCATAATGTAAAAAATCATCGATAAAGATGATAAAATATTTATCTCCACTAAAAGATGGAACATCAAAAGATCCGCATATATCAGTATGTATAATTTCAAGAAGCTGGCTGCTTCTTGTGGCATATTTCTTATTGTATTTAGTTTACTTTCTCTTAATGCAATCTACACATATGTTGACGCAGAATCTGATCGTCGTTGGAATCAGCTGGAGCAAAGGTGGACGAGATCGCCGTCGGAGATCTACAAAATAAAGTTTCATCCATAGTCGGTGGGGGGTGGCTCCGGCAAGACCCTCCGACAATCAAGTCAGCTTTGGCCAACAGAAATGGAGTGCTCTGAAATGAGTTCGACAGAATTTAGAGAATGAGAGAAAAGCTTAGAGCTTAGAGTTAGCATATCTGGAGGATCCTTTTTATAGGTGGAGCATGATGGTGACAGCTACAGCTACCTAGTGGCGGGCTGCTCGAGGCTGCATCGGGTTTGATGCAGAGAGGATGGTATCGTCAGATCGATAGCGACAGCCATATCGTCCGACAGTGATGGACTGCTCGAGATCTGGTGAAGCCACCCATAACGTCGCCTGTGGCAGACTGATGGTGACCGTTCGTCCTACTTTAATAGTCGTGGCTCTGAGAAAGTAGGCATTAATTGGTGGACTCCAGCATATATTGATTCCAAAGGAGTTTGGACTCCTGAAAAAAAAGCTCGGAAGGAGTTCGGCTCCCGTAGGCTGGCTGGAGAAGTGCAGCTAAGGCTCGATCGCTGAAAAGTTCGAAAAGAACTCGATCGATCAAAGAGGATGTCTGGGAGGAGTCCGACTTCTGAAGAAGTTCGACTGCAGGAGAAGCTTGAAGGGAGTTCGACTTCCACAGACATCTAGCTGAAAGAGCGTGGAGGAAGTTCGACTCTTACGGGAGTCCGACTGAAGCTCGATCGCTGAGGAGTTCGGCTAAAGTCCGACCGCTGTGAGTCCGAAGGAGCTCAGCCGCTGAGCAGTTCGGTCGACTATAGGAGTTCGGCTAAGATCCAACCGCTGGAAGTCCGAAGGAGTTCGACCGTTGAGCAGTTCGGTCGGCTGAAAAAGTTCGGCTAAGACCCGACCGTGGGAAGTCCGAAGGAGTTCGATCACTGAGCAGTTCGACCGATTGAAGGAGTTCGACTGAGACCCATCCGCTGAAGCTTTTCCATGGCTACGGTTGCGTTAAGCTGAGCATTGGACTGAACTTCGGCAGGAGCGGAATTTATCTCTAACAACATATATCAAGATCAGTAAAATATAGATTTGATAGAATTTCATTCTTTACTAATCTTTCTAATTTTTCTTTGGATATGTGACCCAAACATTTGTGCCACAAGTAAGCAAAATTTTTATTTAATAAACTGCGCTTAATACCAGAATTATGATACATAGTAAGAAGGAATTCAGCGAAAAGAACGTCAAGTTTCAATTTATATAAACTATCAATTAGTACTCCAAAATCAATAAATAAAGTATTCTTATATAAATTAAACAATTAAGTTCAAATTTAAAATTAAACCCAGAAACATCAAGTTTTGAAAGAGAAGCTAAGTTCCTAGAAATTGAAGGTACATAAGCTATCTATAATAGATCTAAATGATAGCCTATATCCAAGATCAAATGATAAGTACTTATGCTTTCAATCGGAATCTTCATACGATTTTCTATGAACATAAAGTTTTCAATTGGATTTGTGGTTTAAATTGAAAGGAATCCCTACATCAAATTAAAAATATGAGTTGTAACACCAGAATCAAGCCACCAAGTATTATTAGGAACTTCAGCTAAGTTTGATTCAAAACATACAAGGTATTAGATTTACTTTTTTTTTCGAACTAAGTCTTACGTTTCAAACAGTCTTTCTGATAGTATCTAACTTGCTTATAGAAATGACACCTATTCAGCTTTTATTCCATCTTTTCAGTCTGAAAATTTTTAGCAGGCATTTTCTTTTCTTGTTGAACTTGTTGACTTTCTTCTTGTATCCTTTATTAGTTTCTTGATTCATAAAATTAATAAAATGGCTATCTTATTTCTTCAGTCTTGTTTCCTCCTGAATAAACATACTAGATAATTCACTGATATCTCATTTATTTTTAATAGTATTATAATTGATGTGAAAAGATCCATACTTAAAAGATAGTAAATTCAGAATGAATTTCACTAAGGAGTCATCAATTGTCATTCCTAAGGTCTTTAATCTTACTGTAATATTGGTTATCTCTATAATATGATTTTGCATACTCCACGATCCATCAAACTTCATGATCGTGAGTTTTGTCATTAATATACCAGTAAGTGACTTATCTATAGAATGAAAATGTTCTTCCATTAATTTTAAATATTTCTTTGCACTTTCTGTTTGTGGAATAGTGCTCTTAATATTGTTAGTAGTAGTCATTCGCATGAACATGAGACTTAATCTATTAGAACATTTTCATGCTTAATGATGTAACTTCTCTTTCTCACTACTGGAATTCGTAAGAGCAGTGGGCTTATTTTCTAATAGTGCTAAGTCAAGATCTAAAAGATCTAAGTGAAAATTGACTTATTCACTCCATTCAGAGAAGTTCAAATCATTAAATATAGTAATAGATGAAGTATGTGAATGAAAAGAAATAGCTACAAAATAATACATAAATGCTTAAATTAACATAATTTCATAATGGATTCAGACAATTAATAGTAAAAGATATTATAATTCTCCTTTGGATAGATATTATAATATATTATTATAATTTAATATTATTAATAATTCTTTAATAGGCAATCAAATATTTCTAACCAAACATACCTCCTATCTTTGGATATACAAATATATTTGATTAAAAAATATTAATTTATCTATGTTATTCTCACTATTCATGGAATAATGATTTACCTTTGGATAAATCTGAAGTTTTAATGAATAGTGAACATCAATTTATCCATCAAATATTTCATTAATTAGCATTTAATCATGGATAAATGACCAGATTATGTATGTTAATTTTTTTAAATATTCTAGTTTGGCCATTTTGGTGACTAATAAACTATACATAAGATCATGCATATAAACAATAATTAGATTTTTAAATATATTAGGAATAAATTCCTCTCTTGCCGAAGTCCAATTCGATGCTCAGCCTAATGCAATCGATAGTCACGAAAGAACTTCAGCGATCGAGTCTTAGCTGAATCCCTTTAATTGATCGAACTTCTCAGCGGTCGAGCCCCTTCCGAACTCTCCAACGGTCGAGTCTTATCCGAACTCCTTCAGCCGGTCGAGCTCCTCAGTGGCCGAGCTCCGATCGAACTTCTCAACGATCGAGCTTCAGTCGAACTTCTCAGCGGTTGACCTTCAGTCGAACTTTCATGAGAGTCGAACTCCCTCCGTGCCCCTTCAGACGGACACCCACGAGAGCCAAACTCCCTCCGTGCTCCTTCAGGTGGACTCTCACGAGAGCCGAACTCCCTCTGTGCCCCTTCAGGCGGACTCTCGCAAGAGTCGAACTCCCTCCGTACTCCTCCATCCGAATGCCCATGAGAGTCGAACTCCCTCCACGCTCCTTCAGTCGGATGCATACGAGATCCGAACTCCCTCCATACTCCTTCGGTCAGACGCCTATGGGAGCCGAACTCCTTTCGAGCTTCTCCTTCGGTCGAACTCCTACAGAAGTCGAACCCTTATCGAGCTTTTCTTCGATCGAATTCCTTCAGGAGCCGAACTACTCTCGGACTTCTTCCTCAGTCGAACTCTTCCAGCGAATTACTCCCGGATAGTCTCCACCAGACGTATTTTCTTTAGGAGTCCGAGCTTCTCCGAAATGGATATACGCCGAGGTTCTTCACCAACCAATGCTTGCTTCCTCGAACTACGGCTGTTGAACCTCGACGGTATGGCCGCCACTACCAGTTTGGCGGCACCTCTTCATTCATAACAAGTCCCATGCAGTCCACGATCGGATGACATGGTCACCACTACTGACGACACCACTCTCTCCATAATCAGTCTCATGCGGTCCACGATCGAACGACATGGCCGCCACCACCAGCCTGGCGACATCACTCTCTCCATACCGAATTTCATATGGTCTACAGCAATCTGCTACTAGATGGTATGGCCATCACCATCATTCAAGCTTCGTCTATAAAAGGGATCCTCCAGATATGTTTCCTCGAAGCTCTCCTCTTTCCTCTAAAGCTCAAAGCTCACTTCTCATTTCTGAGCATTCAATTTCTATTGACCAGAAAAGCTAACTTGATCGTCGGAGGATCCTATTGGAACTACCACCACTGACTCCGAACGGGACTTTGTATTGTAGGTCATCGACAGCAACCTCGTTCTCCTTCACTCTAGCTCGATCTGACATCAACTAGATTCTGCACCAACAGAATTAACGCTAGAAGGAGGGGCCTTCTACCTCTGAGGTTCCCTTATTCTTAAAGGAGTGCTCAGCGACAACCTCTCTCTTCCCTCTCTAGAGATCTTTCTTCTTCCTCTCTAGAGTTCTTTTCTAAGAGAAAATACCTTCCAGGGGAGCTTCGATCCGACAATCGACAACCTCCATGGATCGGTCCCGTCCAGATCCATCTACTCCCGCTTCAGCCCCGACAACCCAGGTTTCATCTGTAGTCGTGGTAGATGCGAGATAGTTCAACCTGCTGGTTCAGCAGGTTCGTGGCCTCACCAAGATGATGCAGGCCATGCGACAGCCTCCGATAGTGACTCCACCGAGAAATCCACCATTAGGATATCAAAAATCGATCCCAAGAAAGATTACTCGGGCTAACGTACCCGTCATCCCTGGAAAAAAAAAATAGAGAGCAGAGAATCTGTGTTTGGATCGTGGTTCTCCTCTGGAGGAGACCTTCCCCATCTGTAGTTGGAAGCCCTCTAAGATCTGTGACCGAGATGATGTCCTCAATCACAAACTGTAAAAGATGGACCGATGGATTAAGAAGCTCGGCCACATCATCTCGACTCACCTTGACGATGTCCGCACCGATCCTCATTTCTCCTTTCGAATTATGCAAGAGTCCATCCCGTCTAACTTCAAGCTCCCTCAATTCGAAAGCTACAATGGAACCTCTGATCCAGTTGATCATCTAGAGGTCTTTCAGACCATGATGCTACTCCATGGTGCTCCAGACGCTATATTATGCCGAGTCTTCCCATCTATCTTAAAGAGAGCAGCGAAAAATTGGTACTCAATGTTGAAGCTAGGTACGATCTTCTCTTTTGATCAGATGAGCCATCAGTTCGTAGCTCACTTCGTCAGCAGTCGACGTCCATGCCGAGGTTCGAATTTTCTGATGAATGTCAAGTAGAAGTAGAAAAAATCCATCTAGACTTATGTCATCCGATTTAATACCGTGGCATTGGAGGTTCGAAATCTGGATCAGTCTGTTGCGATGGCTGCACTCAAGGGCAGCCTTCAGAAGAATGACTTGCTGTTCTCTCTGAAGAAGAAGTATCCCAGAAACTTCGCCGATCTGCTGGCTCGGGTCGAGGGATATGCCCGTGCAGAAGAAGCCTTCAAGTTAAAGAATGAAGAAGCCTTAGGAGAGCGGCAGGCAGACGAGTATAATAGATCCACCGTCGATGGAGGGCCAAGTAAAGTTCGACCGCGCTCACGAACTTCCTCCAGGCGCAAGCGAGCCTGAACTCCTTGAGCTCGCCATCAAGAAAGCTCCGACAGAAGAGTGCGAAGAAGTCCTTTCGAAAGATTCCACAACTACGTCCCCATCAATGTTCCTAAAGTTCAAATTCTGATGAAAATTAAGAATCAGCTACCAAGATCAGAAAAATTATGATCTCCCCCAAACTCTGGGGACTTGGTACTTCGGCGGACTGTCATCTCCCAACGTCAAAACCAAGAGAAGCTTGCTTCAAATTGAGAAGGCCAGCATAAAATAAAGGAGGTCGTCAGATCCGGGACTTACCACCTAAAGAAGCTCGAAGGAATAATGCTCCCACGATCTTAAGACTCGGAGAATTCGAGAATATACTGCCGATAATTTTTCTTCAATAAAACTCCTCCATTTCAATATTATTGTTTCTCGGTGCAAAAACTACCTGATAATAGGAAAGAAGTAATCAATAGTGACCATGTTAGGAATAGAAGGAGAATCTTATCCTAACATAAGCAAGTTGAAGGCCTCGTTCATTTTAGATGAGATGGGGAAGAGGCCCTGACAACGGCCCTTATGTGCCCCCACGGCCCATTAGGAACAGGAGGAGAACCTCGTCCTAATGCGAGCAAAGTCGAAGGTCACGTTCATTTTAGATGAGATGGAAGGAGAAGTCCTAACAACAGCCCTTATGTGCCCCCACAGTCCATTGAAAATAGGAGGAGAACCTCATCCTAACGCGAGCAAAGTCGAAGGCCTCGTTCATTTTAGACGAGATGGAGGGAAAGGTCCTGACAACGGCCCATTATGTGCTCCCACAATCCGTTAGGAATAGGAGGAGAATCTCATCCTAACATGAGCAAAGTCGAAGACCAAGCTTCAAAGTCTACGTCAATAGAAGATAAGATCTCTCGAGCGCCCGAGTCAATCTTGGCTATAGATAAGATCTCTTATGAGCTATCGTGCCAACCTCAGTCAGAGATAAGATCTCTCTCGAGCGTCCGAGTCAACCTCGGTCAGAGATAAGATCTCTTCCGAGGGATCATGCCAACCTCGGCTAGAGATAAGATTCCTTCCGAGCGTCCGAGTCAACCTCGACTAGAGATAAGATCTCTCGAGCAATCGAGCCAACCTCGGTTAGAGATAAGATCTCTTCCCGAGCGCTCGAATCAACCTCGGCTAGAGATAAGATCTCTTTCGAGTGACCGTGCCAATCTTGGCTAGAGATAAGATCTCTTCTGAGCGTCCGAGTCAACCTCAGTTAGAGATAAGATCTCTTGACCAACCTCGACCAGAGATAAGATCTCTTTCGAGCGCCGAGTCAACCTCGGCCAGAGATAAGATCTCTTCCGAGCGACCAAGTCAATCTCGGAGAGATAAGATCTCTCTCGAGCATCCGAGTCAACCTCAGCTAGAGATAAGATCTCTTCCGAGCGACTAAGCTTCAACCTCGGCTAGAGATAAGATCTCTCCCGAGTGATCGAGTCAACTTCGGCCAGAGGATGAGATCTCTCCCAAGTGCCCGAGTCAACCTCGGCCAGAGATAAGATCTCTTCCGAGCGATCGAGTCAACCTCGGTCAGAGATAAGATCTCTTCCGAGCGACCGTGCCAACCTCGGAACAGGAGATCTCTTCCGAGCAATCGAGCCAACCTCGAGCTAGAGATAAGATCTCTCCCGAGCGACCGAGTTACAACCTCGGCTAGAGATAAGATCTCTTCCAAGCGACCGAGTCAAACCTTGACCAAAGAGATAATATCTCTTCCGAGTGACCGTGCCAACCTCGGCTAGAGATAAGATCTCTTCCGAGCGACTGAGCTTCAACCTCGGGTAGAGATGAGATCTCTTCCGAGCGATCGAGTCAATCTCAGCCAGAGATGAGATCTCTCCCGAGCGACCGTGCCAACCTCGGTTAGAGATAAGATCTCTTTCGAGCGCCCATGCCAACCTCAATCAGAGATAAGATCTCTTTCGAGCATCCGTGCCAACCTCGGCCAGAGATAAGATCTCTTTCGAGCGCCCGTACCAACCTCGGCTAGAGATAAGATCTCTTTCGAGCGACGTTGAGCCAACCTCGACTAGAGATAAGATCTCTTCTGAGCATCCGAGTCAACCTCGGCCAGAGATAAGATCTCTCCCCCCAAGCGCCCGTGCCAACCTCGGACTAGAGATAAGATCTCTTTCGAGCGCCCCGAGTCAACCTCGGCCAGAGATAAGATCTCTCCCTGAGCGCCTGAGTCAACCTCGGCTAGAGATAAGATCTCTTTCGATGCGACCGAGTCAACCTCGAGCTAGAGATAAGATCTCTCCCGAGCGACCGTGCCAACCTCGGCCAAAGATAAGATCTCTCCCGAGCGACCGAGTCAACCTCGGACCAGAGATAAGATCTCTCTCGAGCGATCGTGCCAACCTCGGTCAGAGATAAGATCTCTCCGAGCGCCCAGTCAACCTCGGCCAGAGATAAGATCTCTCCCGAGCGACCTCTAGGAACAGGAGGAGAATGCCAACCTCGGCTAGAGATAAGATCTCTTTCAAACGATTGAGTCACATCAACCTCGGTCAGAGATAAGATCTCTTTCCGAGCGATCGAGTCAACCTCGGCCAGAGATGAGATCTCTTCCAAGTGATCGAGTCAACCTCAGCCAGAGATAAGATCTCTTCCGAGCGACCGTGCCAACCTCGACCAGAGATAAGATCTCTTCTGAGCGCCCATGCCAACCTCGACCAGAGATAAGATCTCTTCCGAGCGATCGTGCCAACCTCGGCTAGAGATAAGATCTCTTCCGACTGACCGAACCAACCTCGGCTAGAGATAAGATCTCTTTCCGAGCGACCGTGCCAACCTCAGCTAGAGATAGATCTCTCTCGAGTAGATAAGATCTCTTCCGAGCGACTGTGCCAACCTCGGTCAGAGATAAAATCGCTTCCGAGCGTCCGAGCCAACCTCAGCCAGAGATAAAGATCTCTCCTGAGCGACCGTGCCAACCTCGATTAGAGATAAGATCTCTTCCAAGCGATCGTGCCAATCTCAGCTAGAGATAAGATCTCTTCCGAGCATCCGAGCCAACTTTGGCCAAAGATAAGATCTCTCTCGAGCGACCGAGCTTCAACCTCGATCAGAGATAAGATCTCTCCCAAGCGCCCGAGTCAACCTCGGCTGGAGTTAAGATTTCCTCCAAGCTCAACCTTCAACCTCAGCTGCAGGAGATAAGATCTCCCCCGAATCAGCCTCGGCTAAAGATGAGATCTCCTACGAGCTTCAAACATGAGCTGGCACAGAGCCCTGAAAAGGACTTCGGTAGTCGTCTTTTCTGCACTCCCCTTCTTCGAGTTTCGAACTCGAAAGTGGGGGGGGATTATTGTTGGGATAAATCCCACTCCTATCGAGTCCAGTTCGATGCTCAGCCTATTGCAACCGATAGTCATAGAAGAGCTCCAGTGGCCGAGTCTTAGTCGAATCCCTTCAATCGGCCGAACTCCTCAGCGGCCGAGCTCCTCCCAAACTCTCCACGGTCGAGTCTTATTCAAACTCCTTCAGCCGACCGAACTCCTTAGTGGCCGAGCTCCGGTCGAACTCCTCAGTGGCCGAGCTCCGACCGAACTTCTCAGCAGTCGAGCTCTAGTCGAACTTCTCAGCGGTCAACCTCCAATCAAACTCTCATGAGAGCCGAACTCCCTCCGTGCCCCTTCAGTCGAACGCCCACGAGAGCCGAACTCCCTCCGCGCTCCTTCAGTCGGACATCTATGAGAGCTGAACTCTCTCCATACTCCTCCGATCGGATGCCTACGGGAGCCGAACTCTTTCCGAGCTTCTCCTTCGATCGAACTCCTATAGAAGTTGAACCCTTAACAAATTTTTCCTTCGATCGAACTTCTTCAGGAACCGAACTACTCCCAAACTTCTCCCTTAATCGGACTCCTCCAACGGATTACTCCCGGATAATCCCTATCAGACGTATTTTTTTTAGAAGTTCGAGCTTCTCCGAAATAGATATACGCCGAGGTTCTTCACCAACCA
Organism: Cocos nucifera; assembly: GCA_006176705.1. Taxonomy (NCBI): domain Eukaryota; kingdom Viridiplantae; phylum Streptophyta; class Magnoliopsida; order Arecales; family Arecaceae; genus Cocos; species Cocos nucifera. The sequence goes on along the minus strand of QRFJ01002059.1, from coordinate 529,735 downwards.
ACGCCTGCTCCCTCAAACTACGGCTGTTAAACCTCGACGGTATGGCTGCCACTACCAGTCTGGTGGCACCTCTTCCTCCATAACAAGCCCCATGCAGCCCATGATCGAACGACATGGCCACCACTACTAGCGACACCACTCTCTCCATAACCAACCCAATGCGGCCCACGATCGGATGACATGGCCGCCGCCGCCAGCCTGATGATGCCACTCTCTCCGTATCGAACCCCATGCGGCCTAGAGCAGCCCGCTAGCAGACGGTATAGTCGTCACCACCATTCAAGCTCCGTCTATAAAAGGGATCCTCCAGATATATTTTTTCGAAGCTCTCCTCTCCTCTCTAAAGCTCAAAGCTTACTTCTCATTCTTGAGCACTCCATTTTTGTTGGCCAGAAGAGCTGATTTGATCATCGGAGGATCCTACCGGAGCCAGCACCACCGACTCTGGGTGGAACTTTATTTTGTAGATAATCGACGGTGACCTCGTCCTCCTCCACTCTAGCTCAATCTAGCGTCAACCAAATTCTGTACCAACAAAATGTATGTTAAATATTCTAGATTGACTACTTTGGTGATTAACAAACTATGCATAAATATAAAAACATGCATATAATCAATAATTAAAATTTTAAATGGATGTTAAATATTCTAATTTGATCACTTTAGTGACTAACAAACTATATATAAACATAAGAATATGCATATAAATAATAATTAAAATTTCATCAATAACTGATCCAAGATCTTTATTAAATAAAGATTTAAAATAAGCTTAATGGATCATTAAAGCATAAAATGATAATTAGGGACTGAAAATTTTTTTTGAGAATTATTTAAAAAATTTAAAATTATCATAAGCTAATTTATAAAAAGATTCATAACTGTAATTAGATTTTTTTATAATTTAATTTTTTTTTGAGGGCTAAACTATAAAAACTCCAATTTACTTCTGCTTAATAGATGCGGATCAAACCCGAACCCGAAACCCACCTTTCATTAAACGGGTGAAAATTGATAATAGATTTCGGGTTTAGATCCAAAAACCCGAACCCGCTAGCCCTTTAGGGCTTTCCATCTTCTTCCTCCCGAAAAGAGGTTTTCACACCCAAAGGCGGCCGCCCAAAAGTTCTTCCCGACCGCCAGCTGCCGCTCGTGTGGTGCGCTCCACGATGCTGTCCGTGGCACCCTTTGCGGTGCCGTGTGTGGCGCCGTGCGCGTGGCGACCAACCTTGCCACCACCCAAAGATCGCTTCCATCTGCCGCCTCCCTATTTCGGATTGGGGCCGATAGGCCACCGCCGTGCTGCCACATCCATCCTTCTTCCTCCTGACTTGCACCGGTCCTCTTTGAGCCGGATTGAGACCGAGCGACCGGTCCTCCATCCTCCTCGTCATGAAATCGCAGGCGGTAGATCAGCCGCCGTCGTGTCGCTGCCGCTTCCAGGAGGCAGCTCCGGCCATATCTAGGTCGACCGCAGGCACGGCTACTACCACTTCGTCGGAGGACTTGGGTCGGCCGGCGCGGCCGGCCCCAAAACCCCTCTTTATTTTCTCCTTTCTTTTGTTGCCATTAATGGCTCGCCGGTCTTGCCGTCGGCCTATCCTCGAGGCTCGCCGGCAAACCGGGGTCCGGTCATTCTCATGGAGATGGGGATTCGGCGGTAGATCCATCATAAAATTTATTTATTAATCCCATCATAAAATTTTAACCTAAAAATTTTAAAATAAATAAATAAATTTTTTATTTTATGAAGATTATGAAAAATAGGCTCCGATATTATATGTAATCTTAATTTTGATATTATATGTAATCTTAATTTTAATATTCTAGATGCATGCTTTAGATTAAGAACATCAATTAAATCTAAAATTATAAAGAAGGATTCATGCAGAAGAAAAAAAAGACATCGTTAGATTAGTTTTTCTTTCTTCTTCGATTGCTTATAGAGTAGCAATAATGATAAATTTTATATCATATTTATAGGTAAGGATAGAATCTCTATTTATAGATAGTTATTGGTATTTTTATCAAGTAATCGGATGAAATTTAAATTTTATTTAAATTTAAATTGATCATAATTCGAATTCAAATAGTAGAGTTCATAATAAAATGATCACTTAATCGAAACATATTTTAACAATATTTTTTATAGATATGTAATACCCACATGAATTATAAAATATCCAAAAAAAATAAGAATCTTCATCCGGACCAACTCCCAAATGGAGTCAGAATCCATCTAAGTTCGCTCCTCCCCTCCGGCTCTATATCAAGGGAAGAAGCCTTTCCTTTCTTTCCCATCAAAGAATCGAGATCTAATCAGTGGAGATCGCTGGAGTTTCTTCTCGGAAGCTATTAGTGTGCCCGTCTCAATTTCTCACCACAGCCATCATTGGAGTTCGAGGTAAGTCCTAGCCCCTCTACCTCTCTTTCTTTCCTTCCCTTGTTGGTGCGCTCGTCGCCGACTACCAAAATTATTGAAAAAATCATTTTGAATCTTTACCTTGTTTTGGATGTCCCTCCCATCCTTTTTCTTGGCTTTTTCATTGCCGATGGTCACCACCGATTATCGGCCAGTTTAGGTTCTCTAGGTTATGGTGTCGCAACCCCAACCATCGCTAGCCACTGGCCAGCAGCTATAGCCTTTGATCCAAGAAATAAATGGGGACCTCACGATTCCCTATTTTGTTAAAAGAGAGGGACACAAGTCCCCTCTTCCATGAAGAAAAAAGATCAAGAAAAAAAAGAACCAGAGAGAGTGGATTTAAACAGATGAAGCTAACCTTTTTTATCGGACCTAATTTAATTGAATCTGGGTGAACCCATATTGCATAAGATCTAATTTAGAAATTAACCTGAATCTAGATCCAGACCAGGCCACATTGAGAGCCCCTTCTTTTTATTTAATTTTTCTAAAAATGAGGCTAAATAAAACTTATTATCAGAAAGACTTCAACATCAGGAAAGCATCGAACATCGGATCTAGAGATTAGATTGAAAAGATCATAGAATTTTGGATATGATTAATAGATAATTTTTTTTATCTTTAGATTTATTTTTATACATATTTATATAATTAAAAAATTAAATTTTATATATAAAATATGTAAAAATTATTAAAGTTTGAAATTATGTATTTATTTATAAAAAATGATCAAGAAAAGTTAGATCAAGCATGATGATATTTCTGCATAATACAATTTTGAAAGAGATGATTTATTTTATATTAATATTGCATGGTTTCTAAAAAAAAAAATGTCTATTCATTGATGTATGAAATTTTGAATAAAAATTATTTTTATTATTCTTTCGGATTATATAAAAATTAAAATTATACTATTATAAAAGTCTCTTTATTTATGAAAAATTAGTTGTGGTAAAATCATGAAAAAATTCTTTAGTTAGACTATGATCCGAGTCTAGCCAATATGATTAATCATTGACTACACGTCAGAAATATATTTCTCCTAAGCCTAGCCAATTAGAATTGATCGCTGGTAGAGTTAGTCCTCTTGGACCTAGCTAGTCGGGACTGATCGTTGCACATATTGATGCATTCGCGTGTTTATTTTCAGGACTAATCTTTTTACTTTATCATGAGGCAAATCGTGACATGTGAATTAGAGTTAGTTCTCTCCTATGTCTAGCAAGTGGGGTTGATCATTGGTACACACCGATGGATCAGGTATTCTGTATTTAGGAGCTAATCTTTTCTGGATTTTATCAAGGGACTGATCGTAGCCATAGTCAACAAAAATTGAGAGAATTTTATTTTTGACTTTTATTGATGTGCATGGTATATTTTGAAAAAAAATTATCATATTATATTATTATTGATAAATTATTATATTTTAAAAAATAATTATACTTAATCTCTCAGAGATATTGGTAACTTACTGAGCTCATAAAACTCACTCTCTCCTACAGGGTTGGAAATCGAGTAGTAAAAAGTATAGGATCTTAGAAGATATTAGTTTGATTTATTTTTATAAATATTGATATAATTATGATGAGATATTGATGAGCTATATTTCTGAATCAATAAAAGTGGAGGTTTACTTTTACTATCACTGTTTGAATATGATTTGATGTAATATTTTTAAATATGAAGGTAGGTCTTGCATATTCTTTAGGATCTTATCCTAAAAAATGTACAGCCATCACATGCTCGATCTGAATACTGGATTTGGAGGGTGATAGAGCTTAGATTTAAGATCACTAGGAACTGTGGCACGAGTGATATCGAAGCTTAAGGTTATGATTATTCAAAATTATAACTTAAGTGGCATTTGGACTTAAGATTATGATCATTAAGGATGTGACAAAATGATATCAGAACTTAGGATTATAAAACTAGGGATGTGATAGAGGTAATTCATATGATTTGAACTTCGATGGATAATTTATATTTCAAATTATAATTTGAAAGATTGATAAATTTATAATTTGATTAGTTTGAAATTAATTTAAAAAAATTAAAAATTTTGATAGATTTAAATCAGAGAACATAGCAAAAGTGTGGTGGTTTAAACTATTAAAAATCGAATGAAAATGTTAATTCTAATCCAAGAAGTATTATGATAGATGATTCAAATTTCTTTTTCAATAATAGATAGGAGGTCAAGGATGGAATAGAAATTAGGTTTACTTAAGATTATCAACTTTGTAGTATAATAATTTCGAGGATTGATTTTTTTTTAGAAGGGAAAAATGTAATACCCGCATGAATCGCAAAGCATCAAAAAGAAAAAAAGAATGAAGAAAGGAGTCTTCTCCTTCCTCTTGACCAACTCCTAAATGGAGTTGGAATCCACCTCAAGGATGAGTGAAGAGGAGTGAAACTCTCTCAGAAACTCCACTCCTCCAACTCTATATTAAAGAAAGAAGCCTTCCCTCTCTCCTCCATCAAAGAATTGAGGCTTGAATGGTGGGGATCGTTGGAGTTTCTTCTCGAAAGTTTGTTAGTGTGCCCGCCTTAATTTCTCACCGCAGCCATCATCGAAGTTCAAGGTAAGCCCGTGCTCCTCTTCCTCTCTTTCTTCCCTTTCTTTCCTTACCAGTGCACTCATTGCTGACCACCAAAATTGTCGAAAAAATTATTTTGAATCTTTATCATGTTCCAGGTGTTCCGCACCTTCTTTTTTTGGCTTTTCCATGTCACTGCCGACTACTAATTTAGGTTCTCTAGGTTGTGGTGTCGCAGCCCTAGCCATCACTAGCCATCGGCCAATAGCTATAGCCTTCAATCCAAGAAATAATGTGGGACCTCATGGTCCCCTATTTCGTTAAAAGAAAGGGACATAGGTCCCCTCTTCCATGAAGAAGAAAAAGAAAAAAAAGGGAATCAAAGAGAGAGAGAAAGAGGTGGATTTAGACGGATGAACCTAGCCTTTTTTTATTGGACGTAATTCAATTGAATTTGAATCAACCCAAATTGCATAAGATCTGATTCAGAAATTAACTTGAATCTAGATCCAAACCAGACCAGACTGAGAAACCCTTTCTTTTTATTTAATTTTTCTTAAATTAAGGCTGAATAAAATTTGTTATCATAGCCTTCAACACTGGGAGAGCACCGAACACCGAATCTAGAGATCGGATTGGGAAGATTATAAAATTTTAGATCTGATCTATAAATAAATTTTTTTTTATCTCTAAATTTATTTTTATACATATTTACATGTTAAAAATTAGATTTTATAAATAAAATATTTAAAAATTATTAAAATTTAAAATTATGAATTTATTTATGAAAAATAATTGAGAAAAGTTGGATCAAGCATAATGACACTTTTGTATGATATAATTTAAAACAAGATGATTTTTCTTGTACTAATATTACATGATCTCTAAAAAGAAAATTATGTTTGTTCATCAATGCCTGAAATCCTGAATAAAAATTATTTTCATTGCTCTTTAAGATTATATAAAAATTGAGTTGATACTGTTATAAAAATAAATATTTTTATTTATAAAAAATTAATTATGATAAAATTATAAGAAAAACTCTCTAGGTAGACTATGATCTGGGTCTAGCCTGTGAGACTGATCGTTAGCTATATGTCATAAACATATTTTTGCTGAGCCTAGCCAATCGAAGCTAATCGCTAGCAAAATTAGTCCTTTTAAATCTAGTCAGTTAGAGCTAATCACCGGCACATGTTGATACATTCGTATGTTCATTTTCAGAACTAATCTCTTTATTTTGTCACGAAGCAAATTGTGATCTTGTAAATTAGAGCTAGTTTCCTCCTGAGCCTAACCAGTAGAGCTGATTACTGGTACATACTGATGGATCGGATATTCTATATTTAGGAACTAGTTTCTTCTAGATCTTGTCACGGGATTGATTGTGGCCATAGTTAACAAAGACTGAAAGAGAATTTTATTTTTGGCTTTTACTGATGTATGTTGGATATTTTGAAAGAAAATTATCTTATTATATTATTATTGATAAATTATTATATTTTAAAAAATAATTATATTTGATTTTTTAAAGATATTAATAATTTATTGAACTCGTAGAGCTTACTTCTTTTTCTATTTTTTCATATTCAGGAGATCTTGCGGGACTGAAAATCGAATAGTGAGGAGAATAAAATCTTAGAGGATATTAGTTTGATTTATTTTTATAAATATTAATCTAATTATGATGAGATATTAGTGAGCTATAGTTTTGAATCAATAAAAATAAAGATTTATTTTTACAATCTGAACAAGTTTGGATATAATATTTTTGTATGTGAAGATATGCCTTACATATTATTTAGGATCTTATTCTAAAAAGTATGTAACTATCGTGTATTCGATGCTGGATTCGAGACATGAAAAGATCAGTAAAATATAGCATATAAATTAATATTAGAGATAATATTTGCACATGATTTTATGATTTTTTTATTTTTATTTTTTTTGAAAGCAATAAATCTCATGATGTGCGTATATTCAGTACTTATTCGGCCATTCTTTTCTTTTCAGTTTTTTGAAAATAGAAACACGAGACAAAGCAATACCAAAAGCCTAGATTGAACCCAGCGATCGATAAATGCTGGTCAGGGTTTAAACGTTATGTCACCGTGGCTAGAGATGACCAATGATACTAACATAAGTGGCAGGACTGAATGGAATTCCAGAATAAAAAGATGCACCTCCAATGCTTCCATTCATGAAAATCGCATATCTTATGTCATCTAAATTATAGGCAAATATATATATATATTAAATTTTAATCGATTGAAGTCCCGTCTATATCTCATCGAATCGTGTATCTAAAAAAAAATACGTTGGTTGAAAAAAATAAAAAGAGGTGCGTATATGTCTGAAAAAAAAAGTCTGAAAAAAAAAAAATATGTTGCCTGAAAAAAAATTTTAAAAAAAATCTTTAAAAAATTTGAAAAAATTCAAAAAAATTTTGAAAAAAATAGAAAAAAATTTATTAAAAACAAAGAGGTGCCTACATTTAAGGTAGGCACCTTCACTCATTTTTTTTATTTTTTATTTTTTATTTTTTATTTTTTATTTTTATAGTTTTTTAATTTAAAAAAAGATTTTAAGAAGAAAAAAAAGAAAAGAAGGCGCCTACAACCATAGGTATTTTTTTTTTATTTTTTTATTATTTTTTTTTTAAGCATCCTGAAGGTATCTAAAAATTTTTTAAAAAAAAAATTCAGACACAGCATGTGCCTATTATTTTTTCGGACGTATCTTTTTTTTCAGACATTTTTTTAGGCATATATCTAGATGCGTGTTGATCTAACGGTCGAAAATCTAATAGGATATCCAATCAATCAGATTCTAGTCCATCTCTCTCTCTCTCTCTATATATATATATATATAAAAGCATGTTGAAAAATTTTACACTTCACAAGATGTCTGATGGTCTAGCCGAGAAAATGGGCCAACATCTGACTTTTTAACGGCTCAGTCAAATTTCCTGGGCCATCATCCTCCCTTACTAGTCAGGGCAAAAGCTTGGAAAAGGATAGATTTGGTACTTTAATTTATAGATAAATTATAAAAACATCTTTAATATTAGTTTAATTTTATTTATATTAAACAATTTTAATTTATCTTCATTAGTAGAATAAGATCATATTAGATACTATTATTTTATAAAATAATCCACTATGATTATCTCCAACTTCTCCCTGTTCTCTTCCTTCTCTTCCCCTCCTCTCCTCCCCTCCCCTCCTCTCCAATTATTCTCTTCCTCCTCTTCCATCAATGATATCTCTCCTTCCTCCTTCGCCCTCCATCCTTTCCTCCTCCTTTTCTCCTCCTCATTGTCTAAACTTCCTCCTCTTCCATCAATGATGTCTCTCCTCCCTCCTTCCCTCTTTACTCTCTTTCTCTTCCTCATTATCATCATCTTCTAAACTCATTGATAAACCTTCCTTTTTTATATAGTGACTCTCTCTATCCCTTCCTTACCAGCAATCTCTAACTTTCCTTCTTCCTCCTCACCTTATTTTTCTTCCCATCTTTCTCCTCCTTCAATCCCAACCTAACTTTCCTTCTTCCTCAACTTATTTTTCTTCCCATCTTTCTCCTCCTTCAATCCTAACTTTCCTTCTTCCTCAACTTATTTTTCTTCCCATCTTTCTCCTCCTTCAATCCCAACTTTTGTCACTACCCTCCCCCTCCATGTCAACCTTCACAATTCCATCCTCTCCATTGCAACTTCTTTCACCTCCTCCAATTTCTTGCCAACTCCTTCACCTCCTCCATGACCCCTCTTATATAAAAATTAAATATTTTCATCTATTAGAATAGCAAAATAACATGATTTATTGAACAACAACATCATTTTAAAATATCTTTAAAATTTACATAACTAGTTTAATATTTTTCTAAAATAAAAAATATAAATAAAATTGATCTAAAATTAAGAAAGCATTTTTATAATCTATCCTTAATTTATTTTTACAGATTGAAAGTCTGGATGCAAGCCATTCGTTATTCTTTTTTTATTTTCCCTTCTCAACTATTTTTATTTCCGGATGGAAGAAAATGAAACTAATTACGAAAAAAACTGATTATTTAACCGGTTCCCCTGGCCAACCGCATCCATCCCAACCATTTATACGAAAGAGACGGCCCAGATTGCGTAATTGCACGGACTCACTGGCGCGAGAACTCCAGGTCCCCAGTCAACTTTTAGTAAGTTCATTTCACTTAAAATATATGCTCATCTTTTCCACAGCATCCGCAAAAAAATCTCGATCCATCGGTTGATACCTCCAGAACCAGGGTCCAGACACCCACCAGCTAAGTCGACAAAGAAAGAAAGAAACAACCTGATAAAATCCTCGGAGCATCGCCATCAATTCGTAAAACCAAAGATATTAAACCTGACATACACCAGGACCAGAAAAAGCCCTCCCCACTCATACCCAAAATTTACATTAAAAAAAAAAAAAAAAAAACATATAACGCCATCACATGGCTGCTCTTCCTCATCCTATACATCCCACCAAAAAAAAACAAAAAAAAAAAAAAAACGGAAGAATCTTAAGCAACCTTTTTTTCTCCCGTTACTACCTTCATCAGTGAGTGTAGGACCAAAAGTGATGCCTTGTGCTCTTCTCGGTACCCTTTCCCCATTTTTTCATCGTTCTTCTTGTGTGTGTGCGTGCGTGCGTGTCTATATATATATATATATATATATATATATATATATATATATATATATATATGGTTTTGATCTCGGGGTTGTGGAAAGTTTTTAACCGGCAACGACGGTGCCAGCAGCCCGGACGTGGCTGGTGGTGTTGGACTTCTGGTTCTGTGCCTTCTTCTCCTTTCTGGGAGATGCCTTCAAGGAGAGCTTCCAGTTCTTCTCTTTGGCCTCGTCCATCTCGATCTGCTCTTGCCTGCACTCCTCGCTGCAGAACGGTGTGTCCCCTCTGCATCCCCCCACAAAAAAAAAAAAAAAAACTCCTCCGTTACTCAAACAAATTCCCCAGCAAGATCGAACATGATACAAGAAGAAATCCTGAGGGCACTTTCCTCAACCCAGAGACACCGGTCACCGTCCCATGCCCACTCCTCCAACATCCCCGGAGGAGGATGAAAAGACGGAAATACCCTTACTAGTTTCCAGAAATGAGATTAGGGTATAGGAGATGAGGAGCAAACCTGTACATAAAGATGTCGCGGTTGCCGGTGAGGGGCTTCTTGCAAAGAAAGCAGGAGTCGAGGAAGTGGCCGGGCCCCTCGTCGGAGAGAGGGTCGCAGAAGAACCTCGCTCTCGGGGATCCCGACATGGCTTTATAACTCGGCCTCCTATTGTTAGGATTATTATTGGAGGAGGAAGGACAGAGGACGTAAGGAGCGCTCTCAGAGGATCCCGCTTCAAGATCGGAGGAAGAAGAAGAGGATATTAACGAAGAAAAGGAAGAACAGTCCATGGATTGAGATTGCGAGATCTCCGTGTTTTGAATCCTCGTTTCACCCTTTTTTTTTTTTTTCTCTCTCTCTCTTTTTTGCTTTCGTTCGATGGGCTTATAGACGGTAGTGTGTTGGTTCTGGGAAGGAGAAGGAGAGGAAAGTGGGGAGGTCACAGAGGGAAGCGTGGGGGAAGGGGGAGTTATAAAAGTGGTGGTGGGTAAAGAAAGGGAGAGAGACGCCCAGAAAAAAAAATAAAATAAAATAAAAAAGGTTCTCTGCAGCTGAACAGGTGGCTTCCATACCGCTTCTGGGTCCTGGAATCCCTGCGGATCCATTGGCCCGGGCAAAGCACGTATTTTTATTTTTCATTTTTTTGGTAGAACGTACCTGGGTTCAAGCCCCTTCTATAAAGGGCAGGGTTCGGCTTGTCTATTTCGCGTGAACGAATGATTCATCTTCTTTCGGCATATCAACCGTTGGATCGCGCATTGACCACTTGGAGATCTGTGCATGCTGTGAAAGAAAACTTCGGATTACTTTGCGATCTGTGCAAAAGGTGGTTGATGTCAAAAGAAAGATACAACCTGAACCCTGAAGGGTGAGGTGGGAAAGAAATGCGAAATTATGGTCCCAGACGCCACCATCCGTGAACCCGGCCCACCCGTCATTCATGGACTTAAGAAATTTAGCGTTAACGATGTCATGAATCTATAGGTGAGTAACAGACTCTTGTTACATGGGCAAATATATTTCTATAATTCGATGATGCTTGTTGCTTGCTATATCTCAACGTCAAACTGCATTGAAGACAAACCATGTTGATAGAGAATCATACAGTGACGTGTATAATGGTTGAAAATATTAAACTATAGTAGCCCTTACTTGGCGGTATATCATTAGGTGATATTTAATCATAAGGACTGTTGTTACGAAGTGCAATTTATTAGATTTTTTTTTTTTTAAATGTGCTTTTGGTATACTTACAGTCAGAGGTTTGATGTTTTATATTATTTTGTATCAGAAAAAAAATATTTATTTCGGAGCAGTTAGTTACTTTGTTATTTCTTGTAAATTATAAACAAATGTCATGCGTCTTTAGCTTCGATCATCAATGTTTATTTTAGACTTCAAAAAAAAAAAAAAAAAAAAAACATGTGGCCATGTTGAAATCTTTTTATGATTGAAAAATGAAGCTTTCTTCATCACTTTCTGTCTTCCAGCTTTTCTAACAGCAAGTAAAAAGAAAGTCGTTGACTATGAACATTATCTATCGGTCCATGATCATGAAATATCTTTGATCCTTTTTTGGTATGAAAATATTTTTGATCTTTGATGGATGGTGCAATTAATATGATTTTTTTTTTTTTTTTTCCTCTGTGGCTGTCCTTAAAACTAAAAATCATCGCCAAATGCTGAATTGCTTTTTTCTACAATATCATCTCTCCTAGTGATTCAGCTCAGAACTTTGTTTACCTTTCGTAAGGGAAGGTTTAAGAAAGTTTTTTTGGGACTGATTCAAATCAGGGAGACTCCGAAGCTCAACGTCTTCAATAATTACGCGGAGAAACAAAATAAGATTGTCTTTGGAGTTATAGGCAATACTTCTCCTCTTGCAAAGCGAATTGGGCATTGATTGCCTGCCACGTGATCCATCTCGAAGCATCTCCAAACCTCTCAAAAAAAATATAAGAAGGACATAAATCAGGCGTACAGTTCACCGACCTCACGCCGGTGGTCCTGGAGCCTGGTCTGGGGGGCATTCCCGTTATTAAAGCAAAATGCCAGCCTCTATGCTTAAACCCCATAAACTACCTAGATCTCCGGTTCCGCCTCTCAGACCCCACCAGCACATGCCCGTTATGTCGCTCCCTTTCCCACCGGCTCTCCCCGGTCACCCTCCCCGTACTGTTCCCGGTCTCCCGGTCACTCAAGGCATCACCCCTCCCCGCTCGTTTTGCCCCCGACTTATTTCCCCGCATCCGCCCATGCCGCCGGCGGGCCCCAGGGGCCCCCCACTGGGGCCCGCTCCATTATAGCGCATGAGCTCGCATTGCCCGGTTTCGGGGATTTCCCTTCTCCGGTCAGCTCACCGCCTCCGCAACCCGATGTCTCCTCCGTTCCGTTCATCCTCTGTTTTTTTATGAGTATTAAACTAGAGTTCGATCGGAGGATGACAATTTTATTTTGTGCTAGGTCGTGGGAGAAAAGCGAGAGGGCTTTTGCTTTATGGTGGTGGTTTGGATGATTGGTGTGGGATTAAAGTGTTTTAGGACCTGTAAAATGGGTTGGAGTTGGAGTACAGCGGAAGGGGCGCGGAACTGGGGGAGTGGGTGTCTCTCTCCATCGCTATCGGGAGAAAAGGAGAGCCGGCCAGTGACTTGGTTGGTGCCTTGGTGGCCACGGGTGGCAGGGAGCCAGTACGGCACGTATAAATTTCGCTATGCGGAGTATAGTACCCGTACCCGTTCGGCTGTGCCTGGGCAACGCTGCGCTTTTGTACCATTAATTAAATTAATTACATATGCAGAGGCGCACACACCTCAGTAACCCCGTTGTATTAGTTTTTACTGAATTAATTAATAAGTTCCCTCCCCCATTTTTAGAGGATCCAAATTACTTATTAAAACAAAGATATTCCAATTTAAAAGAATTTTTCTTTTTTAAAAAAATAAAAACATGAATAGCAGCCATTATTTAAAATTTTATCATCTTAAAAAGAATAAAAGGAGCAATAATTACTTAATATTACTACTTAAAAATTTAAATAATTACTTAAAATAATAATATTCATTATCTTTGCCGCTTTAGTGAGATAACGGTCAAGACATGCCCGTTACTTTAAACACAGTGAACCGAATCTGGATCCTGCTCCATCGAGATGGGTCATGGCGGTGGACCCGCAAGCCTAAGTAAGACCGATGGTGCGAGAAATAAAAATATCTATAATTTTATGCGCGTTTTGAGAGGGACTACCGCGAGAACGGCGGAGAGCCCACGGATTGGAGCACCAGACGGTCGTGATTGCATCGTTCGACGTTTTTATTTTTCCCCTTTTGCTTACCGTCGGTTGCGCGTCACCATCGCTGCCAGTGCCAGAGGTTTTGGCACGACGGTGACGCATTTGATTCGAGCGGTGCAGATTCTCCGTGGTTGGCCCCACCAAAACCGTGGTCCACACTCTAAAAGATGGAGAAACGAGTCCACTTCACGTCAGCCGTCCAGTTGGGGAAAATAATGGTGGACCCAACCAGCACGAGATTTTATACGAGGAGAGTAAATAGACGGCCGTGATGAGAGGTCTAATCGGACGGCCTACGTTGGGTTATCATCTTGGGAGACTTGACGAGCACTAGCCGTTGGGGAAATTTATTGTCGCCAGAATTGTCACGTCCCCAATAAGCTGAGCTGCTTTTTTTTTTTTTTGCTGGCTTTTTTTTGTGTTGGTGGATGCAAATCCTCAGGAAACGCCAGCATGCGTAGACTTGACCACGCAGTCACAGAGTTTTGAAGAACTAGCGAAAAAAAAAAAAAAAAACTTTTACTACTCTGGCCCAATAACCAGCTGCATTCATTTATTAACCGAAAATATCATCTTTCATTTTCCAGCTCCTATTTGAGAAAAATTAATTGATTGAATTAGGAATTAGCCTTAACTTTTCTAGAACAAAAAATAAAGATATTATAAAAAAAAAACCTTCGAAGTTTAAAAATAGATTCTCTACCATTTTGAGTAGGATTGAATAGATTGGGATATGACACAATTTATGAGACCCTCTAACATAAATGTTTCTTCTTAAATTGCCTAGATGGACGGTAGATTACAATGTGCATAGGTCTAACGAGTTTAATGTGCCAGTGATGAATAAGTGTACGAGTTTATGTTATTAGGACTAAATGAATTAAATTTTATACCTATAGAATGGTGTGTTATTTATGGCAATTATATTTAGTATGAGTTCCGGTATCAAATGAATCATATTATGTGACTAGCACTTTTATACCTATAGAATGATGTGTTGTTTATCATAGGCAATTATGTTTAGTATGAGTCTTGGTATCAAATGAATCATTTTACGTGACTAGCAATTTTTTTATACCTATAGAATGATGTGTTGTTTATCATAGGCAATTACATTTAGCATGAGACTTGCATTATTATACCAAAGGAATTGTAATATGTGACTAGCACTTTTCTAGTTGAAAGAGAACTAGTTCGTAAATGAGTTACGGCTAAAAAATGTCTATTGGAGTTCAAAAGGCACGGGAGTTGCACCTTTTTTTTAACAAAAAGAAAAAGAAAGAAAGAAAGCTGCACTATTAATTAAGATATCTAATTTACTGCAACCTATGTTACACCTAGCTAATTACTTATTTTATGGAACTATGCTGCAAGAAGTTTAGAAAAACATGTAGACTTTCATTAAATGTCTATATACAAGCTAAATAATTAGCAATAATATTCGGTCAGATCAAAAATAGATCGGATCAAATGTGGGTTGAATTAAAAAAATACTAAATCTGAATATAACCTATTTATTAAATAGGCTAAGATTTGAAACCTAAACTTGTTGCACTTAATAAATAGGTGACTTGAACCCACTAGTTTAATCTATTTAATAAATAAGTAAGGTCGAACAGTAAACATGTATAAGTATTTAACACTCAATAAACTTATTAACAACAAACAACTTAAAATTTCTAAATAAGTTTGCAATTGTACATCAAAAAATATATCAAATAGTTATCTTCAAATGGCCACAAAAATGACTGATAAATTTAGACTCAATGAGCTTGAAATAAACAATACTAGAGAGATAGAGGGGGAAAACAATGCTATTATAAATAATAGTATATTAAAAAGTAATTAGCACTTACAAATAACATCATGATGTTTGGCTATATATTTTCCATCTAACTTGCAAATTTCTAAAGAAACATTACAAAAACCAACTAACAAAATTAGCAAATATTTAGAAAAGCAATAAACTACAAAGGGATAAGGAAGAGAAGACTCAAATTCATAATTAAATCAAAACAACTGCAAAAGGTTGTCTGCAAAATAGAAGCAGATTATTGAACATCGATTGCCATCAAAATCATTCGAGAATTTGCTTTACAATGCTGTAAATTCTTATCCAAAAATTATCTTAGCTTTTTTATATAAATCTAAAAGCAACTTCTCAGGTAGAATTTGGTGAGGCCATGGCCATCGTCAAGCCTCCCATCTATCTAAATAACAACCAAAGAAGCAGGAAGGATATGGACAAAGAAAGAGAGGACATGGTTTGCAAAGGATGGAGCCATAGAGAGAGGAGAGCAAGGTTTGTAGAAGATGGACTACGATAAGAGAGTTGGGGGGGTAAGGTTTGATGGTGGAATCAGAGAGCGAGAGAGACAAAGAGGCCTTGCTAATTTTCCATAGGAGATTGATGAGGGGCTCTTCCTCCTTCTGATCAAAGCCTTAGAAAAAAGACAATCAAAGTCATAGATTAGTAAGAATGATGCTCTTCCTCTTCTCCAAGAAATCCTAACCTTAATCACTTAAAGAGTCGAGATGGACTAGCCTCTATTCTCTATATAACCTTGATTTGAGGCAGGAAATTAGAGATTAAGAAGGTGACTTCCTTGTCTCGATCAAAGCCTTGAAGAAAAAGATGATTTGACCTACAAAATAATGAGGATGGTACTCTTTCACTTTTCGAGAAACTCTAACCCCAACCATTAAAAGAGCCTGAGATGGAAGCGAAGATAAGAAGGAAAGATGGAAGAAGGACCAAACCAGTCTTCCATGACCACAATCAATGACAATGATGAAGATAGCCACCATTCAACCAATCTCCTCCATAGACCTCCAATTTGGCATGAAATTGGAGATCAAGAGGGGGATCTTTCTCTTCTCCCTTAAAGCCTCATAGAAAGGATGATCGGAAGCTAAAGCCAGAGCCATAGAGCTAAGGGTGTGCAACTAAACTGGTCAAACTGTAAAACTGATTCGAATTGTCAATCTCGATTTGGCTTGGATCAAATTTTTTAAGATTCAATTTAGTTTTGATTTACTAATTTTAGAAATAAAACAAAATTAGTTTTATTTCAATTTTAATTTTAAAAAATTCAATTTAAACCAAACCAACTCGTGCGTGTATATATTACATACACACAAAAGATGATATAAAATGCAATGCTTTTGATAGCATGATACACAGGATGAAGCACATGCAATTTTTGAGCTCTATTATCATTTAGTATACCTATTTATAATCTCTGCAACCGAATTATGATTTTACTGGAATGGGTTAGCCAACAAGCGAAAGGGAAACATTGGAGTTCAAATCAAAAAATAAAAAACTAAAAGGGGTCATCATTATTTTTTTTCACATATTAGTGTGAGATCATATGAATATTGATGTTGAACTAGCATTTGTTGAAAATTTTTGCTATCCATTGCTTTTATATCTAAGCTGTGCTTGGTATGTTGTGATTCATTATTTTCATATTTAGCCCATTTAATCCATCATATAAGCCATTCATTTAGCATGCTTTGGATTTGAAAGTTAACATAAATAGCATCCTATTTAGCCCATCTCATCGGCCGCCTATTTGACAAAAGTTTGATAACTCAAAATCTAATAAATTGAACTGAACTAAATCAATTTTTTTTAATCAATTTGAATTAATTCTTCTAGGTAGTCGATTTGATTTTAATTTCAATTTTTATTTATCAATTTAAATAAATTTAGCATGAAAATTGGTTTCAGTTCGATTCGAATTGAATTATGCATGCCCCTACATAGAGCAACGGGGATATAGAGAGGGTCAAACCCTAACCTATCTAAAGGAGAGGAGACTAGGGAATTGTCCATAAGCCCAAATGCCCAAGTCATTTTAAAGCATCACTAGTTCAAAATCTGGGTTTAAGTATAGGATCCACTATATGGTGGAAAGATTAGACATATAAAGAAACGTGTTAAATAGATTTTGGACTTGAAATCTAAATTTGATTAAATTATTAAATAAATTTGATGAATTAATTTATTTATGATTCAAATTTATTTAGTCTAAATTTAAATTTATTTATGATAGAATGAATGTATATCAAATTGATGATCATATTTTATTGATTTTATTTGAATCACTAAATAAGACTTCTTAATTTTAATTAAAAAAAATAGAAAAAAAAAATCTCCAGCTGTGCATGGTCGCACAGTTGACCTAGACACGTGGGGATATGTCAATCGGACTCAGTGCACGTGTGTCCCGTTCCGGGCTGACAAGTTCCTTGCATCCCCACAATCCCGCTCCCTCTCCAGCTCTCCGTCTGGTTTCCAACACGCTGTGTGCTTTCCCTGAAAGGAACAATGCGAGCCCAAATTATAATGGTACGTAGAGTACAACTTTATTATTTTTTTTTGCTTTATTGATAAAATAAATGAGACTTTGTTAAAGTGCCACGCTTCGAGTTCGAGGTGGTAACATCTGTCATCTCTCTCCTTTCTCTCACTTTGCTCTGGTACGGTAGAGACAAAAAAAAAAAAAAAAAAAGGGTTCGTCGATAGTCTCGAGGACTCTCTAGGGCCACGTCCACCGACACATGGTTGGAGACGACGGATTCACGGCTTTCGCCCATATTATTTTAAAGCCCTCCAAGGGGAATCCGAATCCAGCACTAACGAAACGAGGTTTCGTGGAAGGAAGGGCTAGTGGTTTGGTTTTATAAAGCCAAGCGCACATGATCTCCAGTTTCGAAGTGATTCGTCCAAGCAGCATCTTTTACCAGGTACAACGCCCAAGTCCCGGGTGGTCCACATTATAATTTTCTTCTTGTTCGATCTTATGCCTACATTGCTCTCGTGATATCATTATTCTCTGCCTACGTGCTTGTCCACATGATAGGACAAGTGGAAACAGCATGCTTTATTTGTGAGGCAAGATTACCTACTGATATTATATAATAAGATTAGAATTAGATTGACCGTATTTAAACCTAGATTAGGTTCGATCAAAACTATTTTATGTTCATGATTCAAACTATTGAATATTATCTATTACGTTAAAACTATTTATACGTAAAAAATCATATGATTTATTGATATCTAGTATATGCATTAAATAGTCAAAAATTAGATAGTTTAAATAAAATTTAATTAAATATATTTTTTTTGATCATTTGATGCATAAATTAGGAATCTTTAAATCTTATTATTTTTTATATGCAAGCAGTTTTGAGATAATAAATCACATCTAATAATTTGGATCAATTTGATGTAGAACCCATATTATCCAGTTTTGATATGATCGGATTTTAGCTCAAATCCAATTAATCTTATCCAAGTCTGCTCATACAGAGCTAAATATTATATATATACATAGTCAGACTAGAGTCGGATCGATCGGATTTAGACTCAGATCCGATCATATCAAACGGAATAATAGGGATCCTACGTTGATAATTCAAGTTGTTTAATATGATCTATCATCTCAAAACTGCTTATATATAAAAAATCATATGATTTGAAAATCTCTAGACTATGCATCAAATATAAAAAATATATCTAATTCAATTTAATTTAGGTTGTTCAATTTTTGAATACTTGATGCATAGGCTAGGAATATCTAAATCATATAATTTTTTGTGTATAATCAGTTTTGAGGTAGTAGATCACATTCGATGGCTTGCATCATTCATATAGAATTTTTATTATAAAATTTTAATATGATCGGATCTGAGTCCAAATTCAATCAATCTAATTCTAATCCGACTCTTTTCCTTTCTCTCTCTCTCTCTATATATATATATGTGTGTGTTGCTAGAATGCAAAACTTATGAAGATAATTGCAGTTCATGTATTGTTTGTCTTAATCTATTCGTAGTCGTGTTAGTATAATTATCAAAAATTCATGAAATTTTAGTAAAAAATATGCCACCGCATCACTGGAGCTATTAAATTTATAATTTTATAAATATATTTTAATATAGATGTTCATAAACTATCTTAGTTAGTATACCAACAAAAGTTAGAAAGTTTTCATGAAATCTTAAATATCTCGCTCTCTCCCTCTCTTTCTCTCTTATTCCAATGTTTTCTTTCGTGATAGAAATTTTATGTTGTTTTTTTTTTGGACTGGAGCTGGGCCTATAAATTAATCACCATCCAATGTTTGTTCTGACGCAACACGTGAAGCCACACTGTCGACACACGCGTGTCCCCTTGGGATCCCGCATGTCCCGGTTCACCTATTCAATCATCTCTCTCCCCTTTTTCTCATTACTTTTTTTTTTCCTCTTTCCCCATTCCCAGAGACGGAGCACCGTGAGGTTAAATAAAACGGTACGAGTTTACGGTCCTTTTTAAAGAGGAGATGTCTTCGAGGTGGCAACCTCTACTTTCCTCTATTTTAGCCATGCTCCCATAACATAGTATATGGAAAAGAAATTTCTTCTGTCTCAAGGATTCCCTTTCGCAATCGTGGGAAGAGACGCGTGTTTGGATGCAGTGGAAGCACGGGTTTCTTTATGTCAGTTCAACGACCATAGCACCTTCTGGTATTAAAATGAGACGTACGCAAGATCCGTTTCTTCAGGAGCTAAAACAAACTAAAAATATTAATAATATTGAGAACATAGGATCGAAAAATTAGTAAATATAAGAAAAGAAATAAGCGTAGCTCCTTTCCTCGGTTATCATTTCAATTTTGCTGTTCAAGTTAATTCCAATTTCGACTTTGTCCATACAAGCAAGTGCCATGTTATATTAATTGATTCTCCACAAAAAAGAAGAAGTTAACATGCTAAATAATATAAAGATTTATTTAGCACATCTAAATTAAAGAAGTTTTAAATCAGAATTAGATACATAATTTCATCCCTAACCGTAAAATTTTGATTTACAAATTTTCATCAAACATGTTGCATCGACTTAGATATCCTTGATGCAATTTTGATTGGACATAGACTTATTATGGTCACCGTCCGGTTGCACCAAATTGACCTGTCGACATGTAATTTTAGTCACGAGTCATGGTGCCTAGAAAACGATCTTGATTTATTATCGAAAAAAAATAGGATTCTCTGTGTGATACAAGAAATTAATGGCACATGCATTTTTCTTTAAAAAAAGGAAAACGGGTTCCCAGTTCCTCTCCAAAGCCATCACAACCACGTCCTATCTCCAGAATCTCTCACCCTCATGACACAAATGCGTCGAGAACTTCCTCTGCAAGCGCCAAGAAGATGCTTACAAGTAATATCATAGAAAGATGAAGCAGAACAGTAATTAGCTTTTGCAAACAAAAATACGAGTCCATGATGAAAAAGTTCATGTCACATTCTGCTAGGTTTAGGTTCAACCATGATAGCTTTTGACTTGCCACCATCTCAGTAATGGTGAGCCATCTGGAAGAACAAAGAAAGCACCATCCCAACAATCACATTAATCGGCTCTTCCAGGTGGCAACTTCCAAGTTATTGAAGACGGGTGGTTGAACAGCATCATTCACCACGCTACTTCACATTAAATAATTCCATGGTATACCTCAAGTCTTCCACCCATTTTTTTTTTATTAGGTAGGAAAAATGGAGACAAGGTACCCCAAATGCCTCGAGTCTACTCTATTCTTCAGTCTGCAGTGGCTGAGCAAGTGTGAAGAAGTCAAGATTGGTTTAATTAGAAATTCTGAAACTCCGAGAAAAAACATATTAGGCAGTACAATCAATGTCTACCATATGGCCTCATGATTTCGGACAACCTATTCATCCTAGAGATTCCGCCCAGATATAGAAATAAGAATGTTGACCTCGTTGGATGCTTTGCTTGCACTCCTCCTAATTGTTGCCGGATCAGCTTCATCCGAAGGATCTTTTATAATCATCACCGAATTCTTATTTGCTCGGACTTGTCATTAGATGGATTGCCATGAACACGCGCATTTTTTTGTTGAGCTCAATAACCCAATTCAATATGGTTTCTCATAACAAATCTTATAGTTTGTGAGCTTATCTTTATTCTTAATTACGGCTTGTCATTTGGTTCATTGGATGAAGGACAAGGATCATCGACTCAGTTTTCAAAACAATGTTCCAATTATTTTCCTTCATCTACCGTATAGAGAAATATGTCACTCCAGTTGATAAGAGCAGAATGATCGATCGAATGTTGTGAATTCAGCCTTTTGATGCAACGTCCTCTCGTTGGATGATATTTTCATTTACCAAAAACATAAAAAGGCACAAGCAGCGTAGTACGGTAAGAACAAAAGTGTATGGATTTGCCCAATTTTTAAGCCAGGCAAAAGTAACAAATTTAACGGGAAGAAATTTCATAATGGATGAAATTATATTACCGTACTGTATCCCAAGGATTCAGATGCTTAAATTGCGAAACTCATCTTCATGAATGCCATGACGACTACTACATAAATCATCTAATCAATGCAGTCAAGAGATGTTCCTTCCGGATGATTTTATTTTACGAAAAATACCTTCATTATTCTTAGATGGCTCCAGGTCCTTTCGTCCCATCCACAGAGTATACTGTTCTGGCAGGTCCACGATAAGGCCGTAAACTGTAATAATGGATCACCAAATTTTAGTGCGGCAATAGCTCCCTCCGAGTAAGAGGTCGGGATTCAATTCCACGTGACAACGCCGACATTTCAACCCCCCCATTGGAAAAAATAATTGGCTGAACTGATCCAAAAATAACGTGGTGAATCTGGTTCAGACAATATTTTTTCCCCCCTGCTTACAGGACAGTACTAGCTCTTCTGTCTTTTAAAAAAAAAAAAAAAAAAAAAGAAGAGTGGTTCCCTTGATGACCACAGACTAACGAACAGTGTGATGCGAGTCATCGGTAGGAACTTTGCTTCCTACACCAACATTAGTAGTTATCTGAAATGATTTCCTTCATGAAAACCTGTTTTAGCTCCTAACGTGGAAGATTCTGAGCTGACAAACCTCTCATTGCCAGAATTAGAATGGACTGTGGAGCTTAACCAACCAAACCCATATTTGATATTCCCGTTCGAACAGCAGGGGAACTAACGTAGAATTGAAGGTAATAGCATCATCAGAATTACAAATGAAAGCAGCCAGCCAGCTACTAACAATGAGCACCATATTACTGCTGTCAATAGAATTACAAACCTTTATTTCGCAATTTTCCCCCACCTTCCATCTATTCAAGATGGAATAACATTGTTGAATTTGAACCATGGTGACAACCTTCAGTAACACTGTTGAATTGCTCCTGATCGCCAAGCTGAATCCACAGCTCGCAGCATCTAGGATGATTTCATTCATTCTTTTACAGGTAGTTGTACCTCCGAAGCATAATCATGCCTGAAAAGTAATATCGGACGTCAGAGTATGAGTCTCCACACTGAGGACCACTTGAAAGATGAAATGCTGATAGACTAAGACATATAGCGAGCTTGCATATTTCAGTTTAAATGATAAATATGGTTCCATATACTACAGTAATAGCAGAACCATGGCATCGCAAAGATACCGGCAAAGCAAGACAGCATATTGGATAGAAATGACCATTTATCGTTCAGTTTGCAAATTCGTAATCTATGATGCAGCACAGATGTATTTGGAGTGGCATATGGGAAACTGAAGTTCGTTTTATAATAAGCAGGATGCATATAATTGTACCTTGATCACATGACGCTTTGAGACTTAGACGCCCATGGCATGCCATACTCCTACTTTATAAGTGGTCCACTTTCTTCATGAGCCAGCAAAGATGGTGATCAATGATTATGATTATGAACAATGAACAAGCCTTTTTCGCAACTTCGGGTTCACAACTACTCATGGTGGCAAGGGAAAATGAACAGTTCTTTTGCTTTGTTCTTGAAAATAAAAACTCTACATCACTGGACACTATATCTTCTCTTAGTGAAAGGAAATTCCTCATGATGCATGAGGCTCAGGGTTTGTCCAGCCATCCATGTGCATTTCATGCGGCCGATTCCAGTGAAGTTGAAAAACAAAGCCCGTATCTCAAATTGAAGCCTTCTGGTTAGATTGTATCTGACTCAAAAATTTAATGAAACCTAAAAATTAAGTTCTCAAGCTAAGGACCGATTTTACAACAATAGCATCCACACCATAAGCACAAGCCTTTTTCGAATGGGCCTTCGTAAGCTTCTACAAAAATGTGAGCCAACGATTTGTTGACATGTTTTACAAGGGGACCCACATGACCTCATGATCATCCACTCCTATAAACTCAAGGATGTACAGGATACAACACAAGGACAAACCATAAACGACATACAACAAACAATAATAAGAAGATGGTCAGCTACTGCTTACCAGCGAGTGAACCGTCATGATGTTATTTAGCAAGTAGCAACAAATGACAAAACTAAAAAGACTCAGTGGTACAAGTTAAGAAATGTTGTCTTCATTTAATTTTGACACTTCCTAAATGAAAAGCCATTTATTCTAGGGAAAATTTCAGAGAGTTCTCTTCTACAAAAAATGTTGCTCGAGCTGGAAAGTTTGTATATAGTTCTTTGCACCTAGCAGCCTATATGTAAACACTTGTACTGCTAAATTTGCAATTATGTATTATAGAATTCAATTATGAAAAGAATTGATAAAGACGATGTAGATGGATGAACTAAAGCTTGCATAAAGTGTATATAAGCATAACCATGACCATCCGGCCTATTCCCAATTATTCAGGATTGGCTTTTTGGATACTCATTCACTAGGTATACATGATTATGGTCATTCAAAGATATTCAGTTTAGCAATCCAAGCCAATCTATTGACATGCCATTTATCTGCTAATCTACCGAAATAATTGAATCCAACTTGCTTCCATAACTAATAAATTTAAAAATATACATAAACACAAATTGGTAATATGAAATTTTTGATTTAAACACACCAGCAACTTAACACTCTTTGCCATGTAACTCATTATACAGACTATAGACCTATAGCACTACTTAATATAACAGACAATATGAGTTGGGACTCAAAAACTTCTGAAATATAAATCCTTCTCTATGATTCAGATTTATAATGGGCAGTAACCATTTACGAAACAAATTCTAGCAAACACTTTATCATACCGAGTTTTACGAAAAAGTTGATAAAGGCCTGTCCCAGCCATTGCAACATTTACACTGAAAAGATTCCAGTTTTTCTGAAATATCAAAAGTAAAACCAAGATAATGAGATCAGTAGCAAGTAATGGCACAAGTATCTTCATGATACAAAAGTCAGCAGGCACAATATGTAAAACTCCTCTTGTTTGCTGCAGCAAATAACGTTACCAGATAAAGATTGATAAATTAACTCAGGAAGACATTAGCTTTTTACTAAGTTCACTATATTAGAACACATCTGCTGAGTCAGACAAAACAGTTGTTTCATTCCTTTCCATATAAAAGAGTTGCCTGAATACCTAGTGGGTTAATAACTTTCTGAGAGTTCCCTGCATAACTGACAATTTGCACAAGACAAAATGTTTAATTCTATCTTCATCAGGGGAACCAAACAAGTGATACAGCCACAACCAACAAACTTTTTCCCAACTACTTAAGCTTTAGAAATCCTTCACCAATCTTCTCTATCAAATACAAAAAAAATTACATGTTTCTACTTCATGTTCTTATTGTAGATGAGCCTCTAAGGCCATGGCGTCATTGTTTTACATTATACATACATCATATCCTTTGAGAAATGATAATCTTTAGTCTTAAGGTCCAGTTTGGTTCACAGATTGTAACACATTATACATAAATCATATCCCTAAAGAAAGATTTAAGACATCCCTAACTGGCTGAATGTCAACTCCCACTAAATGATCACTAAAATATATCTATTTTTATTGCAAACAGCATGTCTAATTTGTTCCTTCATTTGTGCCTTCTTGAGGTACAATCAGGGCCTAGGCAGAACCAAATTCTCATTTCTATGCCTCTTGCAGCTGGCCATGTCACCAGATGTAAAACAAGAGATTGGAGCACTGAAAAAGCTAGCTGCAAATGATGTTAAACTTATCAGTTAAATATCCCATAAATGCAGAATGCAACCATTGTCCGATATAACTTCGAGCACCCAAGTATTCTTTTATGAACTTGCCAAGACAAACATTTCAGCATTGGGCTATTAATGCTAATGGTTGAAAGAAGACCAGAAGTAGCATAGTTTAGTGGGACGGTGATATCTTACAACATGCCAACGTGTTCCACTTGATTTGATGAAGTGGGAATAAAGAAGTAAAGTGAGAAAAGAGATAATTTACAACAACTTGAGGAATAATCCAAGTGTCTCTTATATATTCATGGTAAGCATGGATGGGTACACATTGAGATCGACACATAACATATATATATATAGATGGTGATTGGTGAGCATGGATGGATACACATTGAGATCGACACATAACATATATGCATATGTGTGTGTGTGTGTGTTAGTTCCTAATAGCTAGCTAATTTACTAATTCAAAGAACAGCACCCTATAACTGACTGATTTAATCCTAAGATAAATTTAATATTATTCTCTCAAGTTGTTTAAGAATTAAGATCATTTGAATGAGATAAAAAATAGTACATACCATTTTCAAGAGGGACCTCATCTTCATGGTTCTAGTTAAAGTTTTACATCCTGACGAGATGGAGGGTGTCCTGGCCATCCCATCCTGTTCATTTGAGAAAACAGGATTGGGGCAGGGTCGGGACTCCAAAATCCATTCATGTAGGAAAAGGAGGAGGAAAGAAAGAACGAAAGATGAAAAAAGGGAAAAGTGAAAGAAAAGAAGAAGAAAAAACCAAAGAAAGGAAGGGAGGGAAAAGAAAAAAAAGGAATGAAAGATGGAAGAAAGGAAAGAAAAAGAAGAAGAAGAAGAAAAGAAAGAACGAAAGGGATGACAAAAAGAAAGGAAGAAAGGGAAAGAAAGAAAGGTAGAAGAAAAAGAAAGAATGAAAAAAAAGAGAAAAGAAGGGGAAAGAGATGGAGGATATTTATCTAGATGCATTATTGGGACGGCTGTCGGGTCGAGACGGGATGGGACGGGACAGCGGGGCATTCTGTTTCATAGAGATATCAAGACACCTCCATCCCACGGAATTTAAAACCTTGGTTCTAGTACCTAGAACACAATTCCACCAGGAACACAAAATCTTATTTGCCCCTATCTCAAAAGGTAATTTAATTATTGAGAACCTATTGCTCCTTCCTCATGTTAGTGTTGTGTTTGAGTACGCTCCAAGCCTCTTGCTTCACATATTATGAACGCAACATGAACAAAACATGTTTTCTCACTACTAAACTTCAAATAGTGGATTTGACAAAGAGCCTTATAATTTTTAATGCACCAAGCGGATGTAGTGAATAAATGAATCAATATCACCATCAATCATCATCTCTCGAGATCAAAACTCATTTACTTGGCTGCTGCACAAAATTTCTTGAAGCATTCTAGGAAATGATGATTTGCTTTCACACATCCAGGTTCCAAAACTGACACTTGCTGCACTTTGATTTCATGTAAATCACTGCATACTGACTAAGATATCTAGTTAAGTACCCTGTTGTAGGCATGTCACTACAATACAACTGATACAATCCTCATGAACTCATGAAGTGGGAATAGGGAAAATAAAGGCCTTTAATTAAAGGCCGGAGCTGGAAGTTCAGGAATGCAGGATCTGTATAACCTTTTGTCCATTATGAGGACCACTCGACATTGTTTTAAAGAAAAAAACAACTAATATGTTAGATACTCCAAGTAACTGGCTACTGGAAGCCCCTGGTTGGTGCACTAACTTGGTAAAGATTTTAGCATATTTATGCCACTTGAATCATTGATCACGTAGCCACACCAAAAATAAGTTGCCCTTATAATATCGAGGCACTATGGAGATGAGCAAACTATAAAGTGGCAATTCTAGTGAGCTTCTAAGAAATCCTATCATAGTTAAAGTGTTGTATCTATATAAAAGCAAATTATTTAGATACGTCGCATTAGTAAAGAGTTGAACACTAACAATCAAACTTTTGAGCAGACATTAACGTAATCAAGGTTCTAAATCCCATGGGATGGAGGTGTCCCAGTTTCTCAATGGAATAGGACCTCCCTTGTCCCATCTTGTTTCAACAGCGGTCTCAATCGTGCATTTCGATAGATATCCTCCATCGCTTTCCCTTTCTTCTTTCCTTTCTTTCTTTTTTTCTTTTCTTCTACCTTTCTTTATTTCCTTTGCTTCTCCCTTCTTGACTTTTTTCTTCTTATTTCCTTTCACGTTTTCCTTTCTTTCCTTCTTTCCTCTTTCTTCTTCTCTCTCCACATGGATGGATTTCGGAGCTCCAAACCCATCCTGATCTTGTTTTCTCACAGGAATGCGCTGGGATGGTCGAGATATCCCTCGTCCCATTGGGACATAAAGCCTTGAATGTAACCAAAACACTAACTATAACAGATAATAATTAGCTACAGCATCTAAAGACACGAGAGTATAAGATAAAATTTTTGATGACGGAAGAACTTGTATGAAAAACTTACTGGTGTGATTACTGTGCTATAACGTGACCAGATGAGCCCAGTGCATGCAACAGCTGGATAACAAAAAATGAAGATCAATGTTCATCTTCAAAGAATATCTTGAAGAGGAATCAAAAGAAAAGCAAGAATATTCCAAATTGTTTGATGTATTGAACAAGTAATAGAGGCCACAAACCAATTTGCTGGGGATAGGAAATCTTTTCAGGTGGCTTGGAGAAGTCGGCGACATTTGCAATGCTTATACCCCATTTAAAAGTTGGGGCCCAAAAATGAACTGTAATCAAGAAACATGTTCCTTTCATGAAAAATAAAAAGTATGTAGACTGATCAGAGAAAGACACATAAGAAAATACTGAAAATAACAATAAGAGAATCTCTATGCAAATCTTTCGACTTATTTTTCAATCATATTTACATATCAAGCTCTCTATCAGATTGCACTACAAAGTGTTTCAGTATTCCAGATTTCCAGGTTACCAACAATTCAACAAATAGGATGAAAAATGAGAATGTTTGAAACCCTTGTTTATTTAATGAGTTAAGTATGATTTCTACAAAATTTACTTAGAAAGAGTGTGAGAAAATGATAATACTTGTATTTTTGCTAGGGTGATGCACATGCTTGAATGGTTTATGCAGGAGCACTAATTAAACCACAGTTGCAAAGAAACTTTGTGCACCAAAAATTGCAATCCCAACATATTTTTTTTACCCATTTAAAATTTACATACTGAACTTCATAAAAACTGAAAGCATCTGCTACAAATTTGATATCCAATAACGAGGATTCTGAAATATCCGTTCTTGCTACAAAAAATTTTTACAATTCCTGAATATTCACCTCATGTTTTTACAAACAAAGAAAAGATTCTTTTGCTTACACTTAAATATGTTTCTCTTGGTTCAGGGAATGAAAACAAAGAAAAGGTTCTTTTATTTACACTTTAAAATGTGCTTGCAGTTCAGAGCATGATAGTTCTCCAAAAAGAAGTGCAGAACATGACAATAATTTATTCCTACTAAAAGTACAACAAGAAAAGACAAAAGGACAACAGGATTTCCAACAACTACCCCATTTTAAAACAGAGACACATTCTTGTAAATTCTTCCCATACAAGATCCACAGAAAATTCTAGAAAGATATACATCCAGTTTCTAAATTCATATTATCATACAAGCTCCAGCTCATGCCATGAACCCATATGTTAAATCAGGAAATCTCTTTCATATAGCATTAGTACCACTGTGAATTCTCTGGATCATGTCCACAGGCCTAAATTAATAACCAGCAGTCAATTCTCCGTAACTGCTCCTAGGAAAATAAGAACCAAAATATCTTCAACTATAACAAAATATAAGGTCTGTGGAACCGGTACCGGGACCCATGTTGGCCTGCCAGCAGTACGAGTCGGTACGGATCCGTACCAGATAGGACTGACATGAACCAACACAGAAGCAAAGAAAGAAACTAGAGAGGAGGAATAGAGAGAGAGAAGAGGGGGAGGGAGGAAGAGGGTGGCCAAAGGAGATGCCAGCGGTGGCCACAGGCAGGCCGCGGGCGTGCTCAGAGGGCCGCCAAGGCCTCTACTTCGCCAAATTATGACCAAGAGAGATAGAGATGAGAGAAGAGGGGAAGAAAAGAAAAGAAGGGAGGGAACGCCGGCGGAAAGGCCGCCCTGGCCATCAGATGGCGGAATCGCCGCCTGCGGCTTTGCGGGTGTGAACATGGGATTTTTTAAAAAAATTCCTACCACAGTGAAGGCAGTAATGGATTTGCCAGCTCCACTTAACTTTATCGTCGTTTTAAAAAAAACGTGATGAAGAGGTACAATCGCCCCTATTCCATGGTGCGGCGCCGTCTGTACCTTTTTCGCCATCTGGCCATCTGGTGGCCACGACAACCACCTGGCAGTCTCTCTGACGACTGCACCTCCCTTCAGTACCCTTGCTTCCCCTCTCTCTATCTCTCTCGATTAAATATTCTATCGGACGACATGGAGCTATGAAGGCCTCCACGGCCCTCTAGCGGCCTCAATGGGCCACCGTCGGTTCTACGACGGCATCGTCCTCTCTTTTCCTCCCCTCCTCTCTCTCTTCCTCTCTTTTCCTCTTTCTCGTCTAGTTTTCTGATTCGGAAGGCCGAACCGTCCCGATTTGCAGTCCGATATGGCTCAGAACACCCTGAACCACCCGGTTCGGAATGGTTTGGTGAACGCTAGTAAAAAACATATTAACATCAAATGCAATTGAATTTGCCTTAAAAAATTAAAACCACAAAGGTTGAGTTGGGAGGATCTAGAAAAAGAAAATAAAAGAAAAACTAATGAAGAATTAACAATAGGAGCACAACTGAGATAAAAGAGTTGAGAGAGGAAAGAAAGGAGAAAAGAATGACAAACTGGTTTTAGGGCCTGCTGGGTGGTTCCATAAGGCTTGAATTTTTGATGCTGCCATCTCACGGATGTTATTTTTCTACCACTCTTTTTCTCCTTCCTAGATTTCCCTCCAGCCTGAGAGATAAGCCCACCATGAAACAGATGTGGTTTAACATTATGCAGATAAACAATATAGAAAAGCATAAATGCTAAAGAGAACTAATAAGAGATGCGTAAAAAGACCCTAACCCTAGGTTGGATGTAAAGAAGGAACATAAGTGCTGTTATTATAAGAAAAAGAACTAAGAAACTTCACATAAGTATGGGACCCAGGCTCCTAAGATAAGAGATACAGTTTGGCAAGTACCCTACTTGCTAACTTCTCTTAATACCTCAAACTAAGTGCTATAAACAAAAGAACAATGGAGGTTTGCTTGCATCTCATATGCCCCTGTTCCTTAGCTCAAGAAAATGCCAAACAGACCAATGCCACTATTCAGCATTAATTGGCTTTCTGATTTGCAGAGCCCTCGGTTGCACATTTTAAAAGCAATGCTTTAATAACAGCACAGCACATTGCATGTTCACTTTGAAAAGCAGAAATGAGTTATCTCAAAGCCAAAACAAAAATAAGTTAGTAAGAAATAATGATTAGTTGACTCGAAGAAACTTCACAGGCTACCTCATATAAGGAGCAATTGCAATTCTTATTGCATAAAAAACTATTAAATGTTAGGAATATAAAAAGAGTTTATACATGAATCTAGATTTTGTGACAAAACATAACTGTTACTGGTAAAAGCGTCCATTTCAAATTCTTTGATGCAGTTTCAAGATATTTGAACATGCACTCAGCATGTTTTTTTCAGAGGGACTCTGGAGAGAATCTGAATATTGAATTAGTGACTATAGAAGGATCTGAACATTCATATGGAAAGCTCTCCAGAGCCTCATCTTTGCATATCTTTTTGATGAAGAACCTAAATCTTTCCAGATTAGAGAAGAAAAATTGCTGAGTCAAATGGTCAAGATAGTCATCACTCATCCTTTAAGGTTACCTGAAGTTCAAATCAAGGATTTGAAATACTAGTTCAATGATTTCATGTGATCAGTTTTGGCTTCATTCTTTATGGCAAGAGTTAAAGTAAGATCATGATGTACCATTTTGAAGCACCACAATGCGGGTCACGTACTGTCACGTGTCTACCATAGTACACCCCTGTATCAACTCAAGGTTCATGAATATGCCTAGGTACAGCACATGGTGCATCACTTGGTATGCCTCAACATGAGGCACAAATACAATAATATGGTTGGTTTTTCAAACCAAATAAAGCTACAAGTACACATGCTATGTATACCATGTAATAGCTCTCAAAAAACAGTACCAGCTCCAACTGTAGCACATAATAAAGATGCACTACAATAAGGTCTATATCAATGTTGTTAGAACCTGACTTACCTATTTGAAATTCATTATACCATCTAGTTAGGTTTCACCAACTTGTTTTTCTCTAAATCATTTCAAGCATGTTTTGCAAGCAAAACAAGCCACGTTGACAAAATTAAACACAGAAAACACTTTGAAACAAGGATCATTTGCAGATGCAAAAATGTAAGAATCTGCATAGACAGAGTTCAATTTTTTGGAATAAATTGGGCACATGATGTTTCAATTGCTTCAAATTGATAAAAACTATTTCTTAAGAATGAAGATCTACTATTTGTTTTGAATCTTCCATTTTCTCTAAGAAATTGATAAGAACTTCTAATTGCTTAGCTAGATCTTTCAATATGTGTTGGATTTCTCAACAATATCATTTTACATATGCAAGCGGCCAAACAAGCCCAACCATAACTGGAAAAAAGAAAAGAAAAGAAAAGAAAAATAACTTAGACATTATTTTAAGAACTTATATTGTATAGGATATCCAGGCACATGGTTTCAGTGCCTTTCATTTTCTCTGAGAAAATGATAAGAACTTCTAATTGTTATGCTAGATCTTTCAATATGCATTGGATTTCTCAACAAATATCATTTTACATATGAAAGTGGCCAAACAAGCTCAACCATGACAGGAAAAAAACAAGAAAAAAAAATAGCTTAGACATTATTTTAAGAACTTATATTGTATAGGACATCCAGGCACATGGTTTCAGTGCCTTCACACTGAAAAAATGAAAAATTACTTTTAAAACCTAAATTGTTCAACAAGTCTAATTAATCTAAAGTGTTATATGTTATTTTATTGTTTGATGGCATTCTAACAAATAAGAATAGAAATGTCTATTATTGAGCTTAAGATTAGCCAAACTACTTGCAAAAAAGTTTGCTTTTCCTCTAAATATTTTTGAATTCTAATTTCACAGCACTTCCAAATCCTCTTAGCACTTGCAAAGAATAATGCTTAATCTATATAAAAAATCTTCAAACATGAAAATGAAGAAAACACAAACTAATAGAACATTAGCAGCTCATATATATTACAAATTTGTCTTCATAAGTTAATATCAACTGACACTCAGAGTCAAACTCAAGTTTGAACCGATCCTGGCTGAATCAAAATGTTTCAATTGCTGTCTTGGTGTTTCAAACAAAACTTTAAAATATGTCCGAAAATAGATTTCATAATTCCGTTACAACAAGAGAACAATTAATAACAGTAAAATTCAAGTTCAAATAGTTTACCTTATGGTATATAAATCATTTATACAAACTTTTGAGATGCTTTCAAAGGGACAACCGCAAAAGAACTGGTAAGTTGGCTTCATCTTACTTTCACACTTTAAGATTAACACTTGCAACCTTATCCAATACATTAACAAAACGTACATCATACATTGACCTGACAACTAAAGGAAACAATGATAACTGAAATGATGTATTTCAGCCATAACTAGTGACCTCATTTAAAATGTTAATTATGTTATACCTCAAACTGAAGCTTATGGGCTAAATGGAATGGCTCAAGTGTTGCGATACCATATGAATCAAGGGCGGACCAATAACAAAAGAGTAGAGCACAACCATAGAAACAATGATTCTAAGTCAAAGCTAGGTAAAGTTCAACATAACTGGATTGCTGACATATCTTGCTGTGTCAGTCTTAGCAAAGATATATGAGGACTCAAACTCACACTGCCTTTGTAATGAACAAGGTTTAGCAATGCAAGCATTTCTAGATTAGTATTCATTTGAAGGTGTAAAACAAATAGTAAGCTCAAATGCTTTTTCTTTTCACTTCATTTCTTTTCATCACCTGTCATCTTATATTCTCATTGCATGCTCATTCTTGGAAGGGAATATAACCAATAATCACATCAGCATTTTAACATAGTTTATATATGTCTAGCATGGAACTCTAAAACTGCTCCCTTGCTGCAGCAGTTTGTCACATGGTAGAAGTCTGATCTATGAGTATGATATGCATAAAAACTCAAATATAACATAACATGCAAACTACCAGGTGCAAAAGGAGAGAGAGCCATGGATCTCTTTCATTGATTTTAAGAACCTCAAAGTCCCAAGGATCTCTTCATCTTATGGGGTGGTCAATGAATTCTATTAAAACTTGAAAGACTCTAGATCTTCTTGACTAGGTCATTTACACCGAGAATGATGACAAGATAATAATATTTGTATCGGGGAACTTTTCTTGGCTATTATAAGCTTGTAACATAGCAAAATTAGATCAATCAGGTTAAATAATAAGCTTGTCTCCATTCTCTTGTCTCTTGTTACGAAAACTGTAATCCATTAAGGCTGCTAAATAATGATTGTCCTCTGCTCCAAGATCTTGTCTGATTCTTTGAGAGTGCATTGTTGTTGCATTGGGAAACCCCTAACACCATCATCATCTCCCCTTGAAATCCAATTGTTTTCCCGCACACAAACACCAACATGGAGGTAGATTAAACTTAATTCAAGGCTTTTTTTTTGCATGTATGATCTTTCATGTGTTTATGTCTCAAAAAACAATCAAAAGTTTTTATTGATCCAATCGACTTGAGATCGGGAGCTAAAATTAATCAACAAACATAACCTTTTCCTTTCTTTTCATCATTCTAACTACAGCGTTCGAAACCTCCATCAAAACAAATATCACACCTTGAATCAGAGGAAGCAGAAGGAACTTTCCGTATTAAACAAGAGAAATTTCAGCGACCTCATAATAATTCCTGGGTTTTTCTAACCATTCGATTGCCAAAAACAAACAATCAGCTAAGAGATCAGATTCGGCTAATGAAAACCAAAAAAAAAAAAAAAAAACCTAGATCACGATTGAAAAGGCAGGCAGGCAGGCAACAATTCATCGAAGAGAGGTCTGACCTTTGGTCGGGAGGCGACGGCGGGGTACGGTCTCCGCCTCAAACTTGCTGCTCGGGTATTTTATAGAACAAATAGAAGAAGGATCACGTGATCCGGCAGTTCTGCGACGTTTCCTCCCACGGTTCGGATTAGGTGGGGTTAGTTTCCACGTGATCTGGGTACCTACGGCTGCCAACCCTCGTATCCATGTGATTGATAGACGTCGACCGTATTTGACACGGAGCTAACTATAGCTGCAGCTTTATTAATATAAATATTTAATAAAAATTAATTATATCAATAAATTATCATATATAAAATGATATAAATATTTTTTTTATTTTTAACATCATTTTAAATATTTAATTAAATTAAATATAATAGATATAATAAATATATATTATATTATATAATATATATATATATATTATATATATATTATATTATATATATATATTATAATAATAATATTATATAACATAATATTATGTTATAATATTATTATGATATAACATAATATTATATTATATAATATAATATTTATATTATAAATATATTTATTATATATTATATATTATAATATATATTATCATATATTTTTTATAATATAATAAAATATAATATTATATGATATTATTATAATATATTTTAATTTTATTATCATATATTAGTATATTGTATTATTGTTATCATAAAAATGTAATAGTATTATTATATAATATAATATTATGTTATATATTATATTTATAAAATAAATATAAAAATTATATATTAGATATTATAATATATAATATTAATAATATATTATATTTTAGTATATATTTATATTTATAATATATATTATAAAATATCATGATAATATAATATAATATTATATTATATTATAAATATAATATATAATATAATAATATTATTATATATTATATTATATTCTAATATATATTTATATTTATAATATATATTATAAAATATCATGATAATATAATATAATATATATTATAAACTTGGAAGAATGGCATACATTGTTCGACCAAACTTGAAACGAAGCGATTTAGGGATGCCATCTTTTCGGTCAGGCGTTGAACTTTTTTGATCATTTTCGAAGCAGTCATCTCTTGAATGGCTCAAATTTTTTTGAGGTTTGCTTCAATCCCGCATCTAGACACCATAAACCCTAGAAACTTTTTGGAGGTCACACCAAAGGCGCACTTGGTCGGATTCAGTTTCATCTTGTGCTTTCTGAATGCGTCGAAGATCTCTTCAAGGTCGACGAAGTGGTCTGTAGAAATTCGACTTTTGACGAGCATATCATCCACGTACACCTCCATATTACGGTCGATCTGCTTCTTGAAGATT
Organism: Cocos nucifera; assembly: GCA_006176705.1. Classification (NCBI taxonomy): domain Eukaryota; kingdom Viridiplantae; phylum Streptophyta; class Magnoliopsida; order Arecales; family Arecaceae; genus Cocos; species Cocos nucifera. The sequence continues at coordinate 493,777 of QRFJ01002059.1, read as the reverse complement.
TTATTGACCATACACTGGTACATTGCCCCTGCATTTTTGAGTCCAAAGGGCATGACCCTGTAATAATAAGACCACGGTCAGTAACGAAAGCGATTTTCTCCTCATCCTCAGGCGCCATCCGTATCTGATTATAATCGGAGAAAGCGTCCATGAAGGTGAGGAGCTCGTGGCCCGAGGTCACGTCCATCGATTGATTAATCCTGGGTAGAGGATAGCTGTCTTTCGAACAGGCCTTGTTTAGCTTTTTGAAGTCAATGCACATCCTCCACTTGTTGTTCGTCTTTTTGACGAGGACCACGTTTGAGATCTAAGTCGGATAATTAACCTTCTGGATGAATCCGATTTTGAGGAGCTTGTCTACTTTTTCGACGATTGATTTCTACCTTTTCGGAACGTGGTGGCACATCTTTTCTTTTATCGACCGACGTTTTGGATCAACGGTCAGCCAATGTTCCATGATCTCGGCATCGATTTTTGGTATATCCGCTGGAGCCCAGGCGAAGATGTCTAAATTTCTCCTGAGGAAGGCAACGAGTTGCTCCCGAACCTCGTCTTCCAAGTTAGAACCGATCTGCACCACGTGCTCCATGTTCCCATCGTTTAAGGATACAGAGACAAGGTCCTCTATAGGCTCGCCCCACTCCTCAGTGAGGTCGTCGCAGGCATCCAGCCTGTTGGGGATAAATCCCGCTCCTGCCGAAGCCCGGCCCAACGCTCAGCCCAATGTAACCAGTAGCCGCTGAAGAGCTTCAGCGCCAGGCGCCAGGCCGAACCCTTAACACGGCCGAACTGCCTAGAGGCCGAACTCCCGTGCACCAAGGTCACGGCCGAACTGCCTAGAGACCGACCCCAGGCGAGCCCATGCAGCCGAACTCCTTCGGACCGACTCCAAGCGGCCGAGCTTCAATGAAGTCCTCTCAGCGGCCGAACTCCTTCGGACCGACCCCAGGCGAGCCCATGCAGCCGAACTCCTTCGGACTTCCCGCGGCCGAACTCCTTCGGACCGACCCCAGGCGAGCCCATGCAGCCGAACTCCTTCGGACTTCCCGCGGCCGAACTCCTTCGGACCGACCCCAGGCGAGCCCATGCAGCCGAACTCCTTCGGACTTCCCGCGGCCGAACTCCTTCGGACTTCCCGCGGCCGAACTCCTTCGGACCGACCCCAGGCGAGCCCATGCAGCCGAACTCCTTCGGACTTCCCGCGGCCGAACTCCTTCGGACCGACTCCAAGCGGCCGAGCCTCAATGAAGTCCTCTCAGCGGCCGAACCCCTCAGCGGACGGGCTTTGGTAGAATCCCCAAGCGGTCGTCACTCAGGAGCCCGAACTCCTCAGCAATCGTCACTCAGGAGCCCGAACTCCACAGCAGTCGTCACTGGGCCGAACTCCTCAGCGGTCGCCCTCATCAAACTTCGGCCGACCGAGCTCCTACCGAACTCTCAAGTGTCCAAGCCTCAGCCCAAGTCCAACGGCCGGCCGAACCCCAGACGGTCGGGCCGCGGCTTCTCAGCAGCCGAACTCTTCTGCGGACGGGTCTTAGCTGCATACCTCTCGCCAGACGCCTATGGGAGCCGAACTCCCTCCTATCTTCCTCTTCAGGAGCCCGAACTCCTCCGAAATGGGCACACGACGAAGGCCTTCATCCCTTCATTCGGCAAGCTCTGCAACCATCACCATCAGTCAGTCCGCCGCACCATCAGTCAGTCCGCCGCACCATCAGTCAGTCCGCCACGGGCGATAGCGACCCACTGTCAGGCGGCGATGGCTGTCACCCTCCATCCGCCGTATGCGGCGCCAGTGAGACTGACTCCACCGAACCTCGAGCGGCCCGCCAGCACGCGGCTGCAGTTGTCACCATCAAGCTCCACTATATAAAGGATCCTCCCGACACGCTAAGGCTAGGCTCTCTGGACTCTTGACTCTCTAAGCTCTCCTCCACATCTCTAAGCTCCGGAACTCATTCCGGGCACTCCATTACTGTTGGTCGGAAACTAACTTGACCGTCGGAGGGTCCTGCCGGAGCCACCACCCCACCGGTTCCGGACGGGACTTCATTTTGCAGGTCCCCGGCGGCGCCCAGCGGCCTCGATTGCGGCGACCTCCGGCGGCGACGGATTTCTGCACCAACACAGCCCGTCAACAAGATAAGAGTCAAACCGCTCTTCCTTATGCAGGATGATTGAGTAGCAGTGCCTCGCCAGAGCCTGATCTCCCTTGATCTCTCTGATCCCGTGACTTATCGGAAACTTCATCTTCAAATAGTAGGTTGATACCATCGCTCGAAGTGCATTTAGACCCGATTGGCCGAGAATAGCATTATAAACGGACGAAGTCCTCACGACTAGAAAATTGATATGCGCCTTAGCCAATTTCAGGCGTTGCCCTACAGTCACAGTCAAAGTTCTCATGCCCTTAACTGGTACGGCATTGCTAGTGAATCCTACCAGTGGAGAGTTCATAGGTCCCAAGCGATCATCGGATAAGAAAATTTTCGAGAAGGCATCGTAAAACAATACGTCGGTCAAGCTTTCATTATCCACCAAAAGGCATACATCATAGTCGGCAATGTTCAAAGAGATTACAACTGCGTCATTGTGCGGAAACTGGACCCCTGGGCATCCACCTCGGTAAAGGTCACGAATTCTTCGGTCCTCTATCTCTTCATCAATCCCTCGGATCTGCTGGCCTCTCCTTATTGAAGTCCCCCCGAGATGGTATTGATGATGCCGAGGGATGGTCGATCTTCTTGTTGGTTCTCCCCCTTGATGGCTCAAGCTACGATAACGCCCTCAGCCGATTTTTCCACCTTTCGGATCATCTCCGCAAGAATCGACCAAGTCTGCCTCGCCTGACGAGCTCCTCGATCTCATCCTGAAGTTGGATGCACTCCTTTGTGTCGTGATCGTGGTCACGATGATAAAGGCAAAACTTATTGGAATTGCACTTGTCGGAACGAGAACGCATCCTCTCCAGCCTCAATAGCTGTTCCCTGATTTCCATCAGCACTTGGATTTTTGGAGCATTAAGGGGGCATAATTGTGAAATCTTTGTTGGGGAGAACCTCGGTGCGCCCTTCCAACGAGGCTTCCCTGCCTCCGAGCTTGGGGGGAGTTTGGGCTCGCTTGCGCCTAGGAGTTCAGGAACGCGGTCGAGCCTCACTCGACTTTCCTTCTTCGGTGGGTCTGCTCGGCTCGTCGATTCACCGCTCACTACAGGCTTCATCCTCTCCTTGGCCTTGAAGGCCTCTTCAGCCCAGACATAACCTTCAGCCCGAGCTAACATGTCGGTGAAGTCCCTGAAGTACTTCTTCTCCAGGGAGAACAGCAAATCATTCTTCTGGAGGCCGCCCTTGAGAGCGGCCATGACGATTGATTGGTCCAAATTTTGGACCTCCAATGCGGCAGCATTAAATCGGATGATATAAGCCCGGATGGATTCTCCCTTCTTTTACTTGATGGTTATCAGAGAATCCGAACCTCGGCGCAGACGTCGGCTGCTGACAAAGTGGGCCACGAACTGATGGCTCATCTGATCAAACAATAAGATGGTACTCGGCTTAAGCGCCGAGTACCAGTTTCTAGCGGCTCCCTTAAGGGTAGAGGAAAAAGCTCGACAAAAACTAGCGTCTGGCGCGCCGTGGAGCAACATCATTGTCCGAAAGACTTTCAGATGATCGACCGGATCGGTGGTCCCATTATAACTCTCAAACTATGAGAGCTTGAAGTTCGGTGGGATCAATTTTTGCATAATTTTCTATGAAAATAGAGGGTCAGTACAAATGTCATTACCGTATGAGAAGGGAGTGTGATGGAGCTTTTCGATTCGTCGGCTCATTTCTAAGAGCCTTTGATTCAAGAGATCTTCACGGTCTTTGATCTCTAGAATTTTCTGATGGAATGGGTGCGAAGCTTCCCCTTGGGTCGAGTCGTGGTTCGAGCAGGGGCATTCCATCCTCTGCTTCTCCTTTTCGGGAATCAGAGGTCGGATAGCCCAAGTCGGCCATTTCCGAATCGGACCATAGGGCTCCGGAGAATCTTACGCCGGCCAAACTGATGTCGGAGCCTTCCGATGCATGGCCTGCACCACCTTCATAAGACCATGAACCTGCTGGACAAGCAGGTTGAACTGCTTCGTATCTATCACGACTACAGACGAAACCTGAGTTGTCGGAACTGAAGGGAGAGCAAATAGATCTGGATGGGATCGGACCACGAAGACCGTCGATCGTTGGGTTGAAGCTCTCCTGGGAGGCATTTTCTCTTGGAAAAGAACTCTAAAGAGAAAGAAGAGAGATCTTTGGAGAGGGGAGAGAGGTCGTCGTTGAGCACTTCTTCAAGGACAGGGGAACCTCAGAAGCAAAAGGTCCTTCCTCTAGCACCAATTCTATTGGTGCAGAATTTGATTGACGTCGGATCGAGCTGGAGTGGAGGAGGATGAGGTCACCATCGGTGACCTACAAAATAAGGTCCTATTCGAAGTCCGTGGTGGTGGCTCCGATAGGACCCTTCTGTTAGATATATGTGCCCTAAAAGCCAGAATTGGTTGTAATACACTTCTAGGGGCAAAATTATAATTTTGACTATAATGAATAAAATGGGTTATTTTCTATCATATATATGTATTTAGTGTCTGTGATACATCCTTTGAGTTAATGGTAATGATAATTCATATTTTCAAGAGTTGAAAATTTAAGACATGAATAATCATTGTTAACTCATAAAATGCTTCTGACCATAGGACCATCACGAGGATGGTGATTGATCCGGAAGGTTGGTATACAATCGCTTCTCTTTAGTAGATGAGTCTTGAGTCTACGGTATGGGACACCGGAGCGAGAGTACAGGTACTCGTTAGAGAACGAGGGCACTGAGCGTGACCACCTCGAGTAGTCATTAGGGAGTCTACCTTCTCGTCAATGACTGACTCGATGCTGCAGTAGTGTGTCTGGTTCTTTGACCTGAGGTGCATCGGTAGTTCACCTTAAGGGTGTTATAGTTTGACTACACCATTACTCGGTCTCCTAGCCATATGGAACCCTGAGGTGTATGTTGGCTATAGCATGTTCATTGTAGGAACTGGATGGCATCAAGATGGAATCTATCTACCTCGGTGGTAGAGGAGCAGCCCTATGATAATCATGAGAATCAAGTTCAGAAGTCCATGGCCATGGCAGAGTGAAATAATAGAAAGAGTTTCTATTTAGATTTTCACATCAGACTCGAATCGAATGATTACATCATATGACAGAGACTAGGGTTTGACGAGTTTACCTTAACCCTAATCTGATCGAAGCTCAAGATAGAAGAACTTAATCACATAGGTAGCTGCACCAAGAGATTCACATTCAGCTCTGATGGGTTGCCACCATATACTGCTAGGTATCATTGGTGGATTTTGGGAGCAATTAGAATGATTTAGATGATCGATCATTCTAGCTGTTCGAATCAGAAGAGTTCTGATCCATCGAAAGGAGTTTCAATGATGTCGATGATAGAGATCATGACATATCCCATTATCATATAGAATTGAACCTAATTGGATCATACAAATAAGGATTTGAATCTGGTGATCATCAATTGAACTGGTCTAGTTCAATTGATCTGAATGAGATTCAATTAGGTTCAAGAAAATCGTGCTAGCACTCGATTGAACCTAACGTTCTTCTTTTGCTATCATAAATTAGTTGTCCTGACTGAGCTAAAGGAGTTTATGCTCAATCAGAGGCCTTCATATGGTCTGACTGGAGATTATTCAAGTCAGAAAAGGTTGTCTTATTTTGTAAGACATTACCTGCCATTTTTTGGTCACCTGCCATTTCTTGTTCTTTGACTTTGGTCAAAAGTCTACCTTTGACTTGTCAAATGTTAACCATTGATACTTTGACTTTTGACCACATGTTATGCACCTATTGGAGAGCTGGTGGGGGCTTGTCCCTCTGTCAGAACCTGACAAGAAGGAGGGCGCATGCCACCCTAGGCGTGTGCCCAAGTTGGAGGCGCTTAGGAGTCCTTATTGGACAAGGACTCCATCTCCTTTTTGGATTCCAATTAGAGTTCTCCTAAGAACCAACTTTGATTGGTCTTAGGCACCCTCTAAGGAGGAATCCAGGGGACTCTATTCCCACCAATCAGATTTAGATCTGATTTCACAAAGAGTTATGATTGGTTGGGAAGAAGAGAAGTTGGATCACAGACAGTCTATAAATAAGACCCTGCGCCCAACTCAGATTAAGTTTGAGAAACCCCACGCCCCAAGGCTGCCTTTCCCTTCTTCCTCCATGCCAAACTCACCTTCTCCCTCTCCTCTCCATGTCCAAAAGGAGTTTTGGACCTTGGTTGGTGCAATCCAGATCAAAGAAAGGACGACTGAAAGCTAGAAGGTTGCGCTGCTGCAAAGGACGACTGCTGATCTTCAAAAGGAGTTTTGAAGATCCTCCAGATCAGATCCAGATTTGATTTTTGAAGGCATGATAGAGAAGAAGAGGATCTCCAGATCCAGCCGAGTGGATCGGTAGAGAGGCCAGGCGCTTGCGTGGCTAGATCCAGAACCTTCCGCTGCAAACAGGATCATCAATGGGTAATAGGATTACCCAAATCAGGTAAATTAAATTTGATTTAATTTATTTTTATTTTATTTTATTTATTAAAATAATAAGAATCAGATCTAAAATATCTTAGATCTGATATAGATCAAAAAAAAAAATTTTAAAATATATCTCTTGATCTGATCAGATCTGAATGAACCTGGACCGAAAAATCAGGATTTTCCTTCAACTGGTATCAGAGCCAAGGTTCTAAATTATTTAGATCTAATTTTAAATTTATTTTAATTAGAAAATAAGTGATTTTAGATGTCACATGAGATGTGATCAAATCTAAAATTAGAAAAAATTAAAATTAAATGATTTGGATCTAAGATTAGGAAATATGCATGACTAGTTCTAAAATAGAATAGTTCTATAGAATAGTCTTGCATGTTTTTGATTTAATTTGATTAAATCATATTTTAGATTTTTTTATTTACTATTTTTTGATATTATAAGTATTATAATAACATCTAAAAAATAGTAAATAAAAATTATTTAATTTTAAACATCATATGAGATATGATTGATGCATGTCTAGACTAGTTGTAGAATAGTTCTACATAGTTGTCTAGATTAGAATTTATTTTGATTAGATCAATTTAAATCTAATTTTTTAGATTATTATGAGATAATTTAGATTTGAAAACATGCATGATTCGATACATGAGATGTATGCAAAATATGCCATGATTAGATCTGATTTGTATATGAGATATATGATATAGATCTAAAACTATTTTGTAGTATTGCATGTTCCTGATTAAGGCGTTCCTCTTGGCCATTCGGTCATAAGAACGAAGAAAGATTTAAAGACCCTCTCTTTTCATTCGATGGAGTGTTCTTATGATGTGTAGGGGTGCTACGTGTTCATCCTTAATCAGAAACTCAAAACTTACTTTCTGCAAAATCCTAGATCCTGAAATCCTAGGATTTATTGTGCATATTTTGTTTATGAACCCTACTTAATTAAAAATTAAGATTATGAAATATCAATTAGGTCTAAAATTGAGAATTTCAGATCTAAGACATATTCATAATACTGGGTTCGGGCTTGGGTAGCTCAATTAGGTCTAAGCGGTTAATCAAACCGAATCAAGAGTTGGTTAGATGGGATCAACAATGCTTAAATTGACCGACCTAATAGGATTAAGTCTGGGTCAAGATCGAGTCACGATCAAGCAAGACCTAATTAGGCTTAGAGGTTAGAGTCTGGATTGTAGGCTAACCCAATTGGTTCTGGCTCAATAATTTGGTGTCTAAGGTAAGTTTGGCACATACGACCGACTAGTTTTTAATTGGAAGCTACTCGACCTGAATGCATTCTTGTACGAGTTAATGGCATATTCCTTCCACCGATCTTACTTACCTGGCCATATCTGTTGACACAGTTCTGATCTGAGGTGGTCAATAATCCGAGCTAACCCATGCCACTAGGTTAGTCATAATTGTTATGACTATGACAAGTCTAGTTTAATGAGATCTGAATCAATTCTTCCTAAGAAAAGATTAAGTCTGAGGTCTTCCACCATTGTAGATGTGCGGGCCCTTCCTGGGGTTGATTGTTCTCGACTAGATACAGTGGCTCAGTTGCACCGGGAAAGACGCAACCATGTCTATTAGGCATTGGATGCTATGGGCTGGAGGATGAGTTGGGCTCAATATTTCGGATACGGTGAGAGACTCAATTAGGAACCCAGTCTATGCAAATGGTGGGTCTGACTTAACTAAGGAGTGGATCAATATTCCGGATATGGTGAGATTCATGAATTAGAGACCAAGTTTGGGTGCACCATGATTAGAGAATCATTGAACAAGAGTTGTTCACTCATTGGCTAACCCATCACCAATAACTGTTAGGTGAGGTGATGAGTCAGTTGGTGAGACCGCACCACCCACTAGAAATCATTAATCGTGGAGATTTTTGCATCTCTACAGAGGGAGTGTAGGGATCCAAAAAAATAGTGGGAGCTAATTTATTTAAAAATAAAATTTCTAAATAAATTGGTCAAGTCAAAATTATAATATCTAACTAGAATCTTTGACTCTCTATAGAAAAATATCTGCGTCCAACCCATTGGCACGTATCCTGGACACACATAGACTGACTGGATCCAATTATAAAGATTGGCTCAGAAACTACAAAATAGTTTTGGGTTTTGAGAAGTTAACCCATGTATTAGATCAGGATCCTCCCATCTTACCAGTCCATCCATCTATTGAACAGAGAGCGTCTTTGAAGAAATAGATAGACGAAGATAATAGGATCAGATATTACATGTTGGACTCGATGTTTGATGAGCTCTAGCACCAACATGAGGATATCGGGACTGCTCGCCAAATGTTGGCTCACCTGCAGGAGATGTTTGGTGAACAGAGTCGCGCGGCCAAGTATCAAGTCATGAAATGACTTTTTAAGGCTAAGATGCGTGATGGGCAGTCAGTCCAAGATCACTGTCTGACAATGATCAAGGACATGGAAGAGCTTGAGAAGCTCGGTGTGAAGTTAGACTTGGACCTGCAGAATGATATTATTCTGCAATCCTTGACTGATGCATATGGGCAATTCATCATGAATTACCATATGCATAAACTTCAAAATTTTTTGGCCGAATTAATGAATATGCTGGTTACCGCTGAGCTTTCTATGAAAGGTTCTAAAGGCTCAGTTCTTACTATGGAACGAACTTCTTCCAAAAGAAAGTCTTATGAAAAGAAAAAAAAATCTGCGAAAAAGCAGAAGGTGGAAGGAATAAAGAAGAAGAAGACAGAGTCAAAGAAAAAGGCCGATATCAAAGGAAAGTGTTTCCATTGCAACAGTGATGGCCATTGGAAGTGGAACTGTCCTACTTACCTAGCCACCCTGAAGAACAAGAAGGAAGGTCCTTCTGGAGGTATGCTCGTTATTGAGTCTAACCTTACGGTTTCTTCTGCATCCAGTTGGGTGCTTGACTCTGGTTCTAGTGCTCATCTGTGCACTTCCATGCAGGGTCTTGAGGATAGCAGGAGGTTGAGGGATGGAGACATGATCCTACGCATCGGTAATGGAGCAAGAGTTGCTGCAGTAGCCGTGGGAAAACATACCCTCTTCGATTACCATCTGGTTTAGACTTAGTTTTGAAAGACTGTTATTATGTGCCTACAGCTAGCAGGAATTTGATTTCTGTTTCATGCTTAGCACAAGAAGGCTATATGATTACCTTCTTTAAGGACCATTGTAACATTCTTTATGAAAGAAATAAAATTGCAAATGATTTTCTTATTAATGATCTTTATCAGCTACATATTGATGTACCTATTCTAACTATCGAGCAAAATGTGAATGCCAAACGACCTAGGGATAGTCCAAATGATAGATATCTATGGCACCTGAGATTAGGTCATATAGCAGAAGATAGGATCAACAAATTGGAGAAAAATGGACTATTGAGTCCATTGACTTTCGAGTCATATTCAACTTGCGAATCCTACTTTCAAGGCAAAATGACCAAACTTCCTTTTGTTGGACATGGGGAGAGGGCCACAGATCTCCTTGCCCTAGTACATACAGATGTGTGCGGCCCATTTGATGTGCCGGCTAGAGGCAATTTTGTCTACTTCATTATCTTTACCGATGATCTGTCTAGGTATGGATATGTGTATCTTATGAGACATACAAGTCTGAAGCTTTTGAAAAGTTCAAAGAATTCAGACATGAAGTAGAAAAACAAACTGAAAAATCCATTAAGATTCTTCGATCAGATCGAGGAGGTGAATACCTTAGCCGAGAATTCCTAGACTATCTTAAAGAAAAATGGCATAGTCTCTCAATGGACTCCACCAGGAACACCTCAACTCAACGGGGTTTCAGAACGGAGAAATCAGACCCTATTAGATATGGTTCGATCCATGATGAGCTTCACAGACCTTCCTGATTTTCTTTGGGGACACTCATTGTTAACTTCAATTTATCTACTGAATAGGGTTCCCTCTAAAATCATTCCTACCACACCGTATGAGATATGGCACGGTAAGAAACCAAGTCTGAGTCATCTCAGAATTTGGGGTTGTCCGGCTCATGTCAAAAGACAACAAGCGGACAAGTTAGAGTTTAGGTCCTTTAGAGCTCGATTCATAGGATATCCTAAAGAGTCATTAGGATACCATTTCTACATTCCAGAAGACCACAATGTGATTGTGAGTCGACATGCCATCTTTCTTGAAAAATAGTTTATTTAAGATAGCGACATTGGAAAGCAGATTAAGCTTGATGAGAAAGTCTCATAAGTAAAACGAGCTAAGGACCAATTGGAACCAAATCAGGTTGAGCCAATAAGAACACTACCTCCTCCACCTCGTAGATCGGAAAGAGTTTTTCGTCCTCCTGAGAGATACTTAGGTATTATTTCAGAGGAACGTAGAGAAAATGTTCCTCGTAGGCAATGGTGCTCATGGTGATGATCCCAAAACCTACAATGAGGCGATATCAGATATCGACTCCGAGAAATGGCTAGAGGCAATGCAGTCAGAAATTGACTCGATGCACTCAAACCAAGTCTGGACCTTGGTAGATCCACCAGAAGGTATAGTACCTATTGGGTGTAAATGGATCTTCAAGAGAAAGATTGGTGCAGATGGAAATGTGGAGACATTCAAGGCTAGACTAGTGGCAAAAGGTTATAGTCAACGCGAAGGCATTGACTATCAGGATACCTTTTCCCCAGTGGCTATGCTAAAATCCATCCGCACATTGCTTGCCGTTGCAGCCTATTTCGATTACAAAATATGGCAAATGGACGTGAAAACGACGTTCTTAAATGGATATCTTGAGGAAGATATCTATATGGAACAGCCGCTAGGTTTCACATCCAGTGATACTGATCACAAGGTTTGCAAGCTGCAAAGGTCCATATATGGACTTAAGCAAGCATCTCGGAGCTGGAACACTCGTTTCAATGATGTGATCAAAATGTTTGATTTCATCAAAAATAAAGAGGAACCATGTGTTTTCAAAAGGGTCAGTGGGAGCGCTGTTGTCTTCCTCGTATTGTACGTGGATGACATCCTCCTTATTGGGAATGATATTCTCATGATGATAACAGTAAAATTATGGTTGTCCAAGGAATTTTCTATGAAAGACCTAGGCGAAGCATCCTTTATTCTAGAAATTAAGATCTATAGGGATAGACCGAATAGGATGCTAGGACTTTCACAGAAGATGTACATAGAGAAAGTACTAAAGAGGTTTAGTATGGAAAACTCTAAGAGGGGATTAATACCCTTCAGACATGGTATTCATCTTTCCAAGAAGATGTGCCCCAGCACATCTGAGGAAAATAGAACGCATGAGCAAGATCCCTTATGCTTCTGCAATAGGGAGCCTCATGTATGCCATGCTATGTACACGACCTGATATAGCCCATGCTGTGAGTGTCACAAGCAGATATCAGTCAAATCCAGGTGAAGAATACTGGACTTCTATGAAATGTATCCTTAAGTACTTGAGAAGAACTAAGGATATGATGTTGGTCTTTGGTAATGGAGAACTCCAAGTTCAAGGATACACAGACTTGGATTTCATGTCCGATATAGATGATCGAAAGTCGACATCTGGGAGTCTGTTTGTGTGCAATGGTGGTGCTGTCAGCTGGAAGAGTTTCAAGCAAACGGTGATAGCAGATTCCATCATGGAAGCAGAATATATCGCTGCATCAGAGGCTGCAAAGGAAGCATTCTGGTACAAGAAGTTTGCTGCAGAAATTGAAGTAATGCCATCAAATGCCATTCCTCTATACTGCGACAACAATGACACCATAGCCCTTGCTAAGGAGCCGAGGTCTCACCAGAAATCCAAGCATATTGAGCGGTGATACCACCTCATCCGTGATTACCTCGAGAAGAGTTATGTCGAGGTCAAGAGAGTCAACTCTACAGATAATGTGGCAGACCCACTTACAAAGCCGTTGGACTAACAGAGGATCGAAGCCCACCTTGAGAAGATGGGACTTAGACTTGTAGCCAATTGCTTTAGGATAAGTGGAAGATTGTTAGATATATGTGCCCTAGAAGCCAGAATTGGCTGACACTTGTAATACACTTCTAAGGGCAAAATTATAATTTTGACTATAATGAATAAAATGGGTTATTTTCTATCACATATGTGTATTTAGTGTCTGTGATACATCCTTTGAGTTAATGGTAATGATAATTCATATTTTCAAGAGTTGAAAATTTAAGACATGAATAATCATTATTAACTCATAAAATGCTCCGACCATAGGATCATCACGAGGATGGTGATTGATCCGAAGGTTGGTGTACAATCGCTTTTCTTTAGTAGATGAGTCTTGAGTCTACGGTGTGGAGACACCGGAGCGAGAGTACAGGTACTCGTTAGAGAACGAGGGCACTGAGCGTGACCACCTCGAGTAGTCATTAGGGAGTCTACCTTCTCGTCAATGACTGACTCGATGCTGCAGTAGTGTGTCTGGATTCTTTGACCTGAGGTGCATCGGCAGTTCACCTTGAGGGTGTTATAGTTTGACTACACCATTACTCGGATCTCCTAGCCATATGGAATCCTGAGGTGTATGTTGGCTATAGCATGTTCATTGTAGGAACTGGATGGCATCAAGATGGAATCTATCTACCTTGGTGGTAGAGGAGCAGCCCTATGATAATCATGAGAATCAAGTCCAGAAGTCCATGGCCATGGCAGAGTGAAATAATAGAAAGAGTTTCTATTTAGATTTTCACATCGGACTTGAATCGAATGATTACATCATATGACAGAGACTAGGGTTTGACGAGTTTACCTTAACCCTAATCTGATCGGAGCTCAAGATAGAAGAACTTAATCACACAGGTAGCTGCACCAAGAGGTTCGCATTCAGCTCTGATGGGTTGCCACCATATACTGCTAGGTGTCACTGGTGGATTTTGGGAGCAATTAGAATGATTTAGATGATCGATCATTCTAGCTGTTCGAATCAGAAGAGTTCTGATCCATCGAAAGAAGTTTCGATGATGTCGATGATAGAGATCATGACATATCCCATTATCATACAGAACTGAACCTAACTAGGTCACACAAATAAGGGTTTGAATCTGGTGATCATCAATTGAACTGATCTAGTTCAATTGATCTGAATGAGATTCAATTAGGTTCAAGGAAATCGTGCTAGCACTCGATTGAACCTAACGTTCTTCTTTTGCTATCATAAATTAGTTGTCCTGACTGAGCCAAAGGAGTTTGTGCTCAATCAGAGGCCTTCATATGGTCTGACTGAAGGTTGTCCAAGTCAGAAAAGGTTATCTTATTTTGTAAGACATTACCTATCATTTTTTGGTCACCTGCCATTTTTTGTTCTTTGACTTTGGTCAAAAGTCTATCTTTGACTGGTCAAATGTTGACCATTGATACTTTGACTTTTGACCATATATCACGTACCTATTGGAGAGCTGGTGGGGGCTTGTCCCCCTACCAGAATCTGACAAGGAGGGTGCACGCCATCCTAGGCGTGTGCCCAAGTTGGAGGCGCCTAGGAGTCCTTGTTGGACAAGGACTCCATCTTCTTTTGGATTTCAATTAGAGTTCTCCTAAGAACCAACTTTGACTGGTCTTAGGTGCCCTCTAAGAAGGAATCCAGGGGACTCTATTTCCACCAATCAGATTTAGATCTGATTTCATAAAGAGTTATGATTGGTTGGAAAGAAGAGAAGTTGGATCACAGACAGTCTATAAATAAGATCCTGCACCCAACTCAGATTAAGTTTGAGAAACCCCACACCCCAAGGCTGCCTCTCCCTTCTTCCTCCATGCCAAACTCACCTTCTCCCTCTCCTCTCCACGTCTAAAAGGAGTTTTGGACCTTGGTTGGTGCAATCTAGATCAAAAAAAGGCGACTGAAAGCTAGAAGACTGCGCTGCTGCAAAGGACGACTGCTGATCTTCAAAAGGAGTTTTGAAGATCCTCCAGATCAGATCCAGATCTAATTTTTGGAGGCGTGATAGAGAAGAAGAGGATCTCTAGATCTAGTCTGAGTGGATACCGATAGAGGTAGGTGCTTGCATGGCTAGATCCAGAATCTTACGCTGTAAACAGGATCATCAACGGATAATAGGATTATCCAAATCAGGTAAATTAAATTTAATTTAATTTATCTTTATTTTATTTTATTTATTAAAATAATAAGAATCAGATCTAAAATATTTTAGATCTGATACAGATCAAAGAAAAAAATTTTGAAATATATCTCTTGATCTGATTAGATCTGAACGAACCTAGATTGGAAAATCAGAATTTTTCTTCACCTCTGATGATCAAGTCAGCTCTTCTGACCAACAAAAATATAGTGCTCAGAAAAGGAAAGTGAACTTTGAGCTTTAGAGGGGAGATGAGAGTCTTGAAAAAATGTATCTAGAGGATCTCTTTTATAGACGGAGCTTGAATGATGGTGACAACCATACCGTCTGGTAGTGGGCTGCTCTAAGCCGCATGAGATTCGATATGGATAAAGAGATATTGCTAGACTGGTAGTGGTAGCCATGTCGTTCGGCCATGGGCCGCATGGGGCTTATTACGAAGAAAGCGGTGTCGTTAGACCAGTAGTAGCAGCCATGTCATTCGACCGTGGGCCGCATGGAGCTTGTTACGGAGAGAGCGGTGTCGCCAGATTGGTAGTGGTGGCCATGTCGTCCGGTCGTGAGCCGCATGGAGCTTGTTATGGAGAGAAAGGTGTTGCCAGACTGGTAGTGGCGGCCATACTGCCAAGGTTCAACAGTCGTAGTTTGAGGGAGCAGGCATTGGTTGGTGAAGAACCTCGGCATATATCCATTTCAGGAGAGCTCGGACTCTTAAGGAGGATACGTCTGGAGAAAATCATTTGAAAGAAGTTCGATCGAAGGGGATGTCCGGAAGGAGTTTGGCTCCTGTGGGCGTCTGACTGGAGAAGTACGGAGAGAGTTCAGCTCCCATGGGCGTCCGACTGGAGGAGTGCGGAGGAAATTCGACTTCCGTATGGGTCCGACTGGAGCTCGACTGCTGAAAAGTTCGGCCAAAGGAGAAGTTCGACTAAAGAAGAGAATCGGAGGGAGTTCGGCTCCCGTGGACGTTCGATTGAAGGAGTGCAGAGGGAGTTCGGCTTCCATAAGAATCCAAATTGGAGCTCGATCGCTGAGAAGTTCGGCCAGTCGAAGGAATTCGACTAAGACTCAGCCGTTGGAGAGTTCGAAAGGGGCTCGGCCAGCTGAAAGAGTTCGACCCCTGGAGGAGTGCGGAGGGAGTTTGGCTTCCATCGACGTCTGACTGGAGAAGTGCAGAGGAAGTTCAGCTCCCATGGGCGTTCGATTGGAGGAGTACGGAGGAAGTTCGACTTCCGTACGGATCCGACTGGAGCTCGACCGCTGAGAAGTTCGGCCGAAGGAGAAGTTCGACTGAAGGAGAGAACCGAAGGAAGTTCAGCTCCTATGGGCGTCCGATTGGAGGAGTGCGAAGGGAGTTCGGCTCCCATACGAGTCTGACTGGAGCTTGGCCGCTGAGAAGTTCGGTCGATCGAAGGGATTCGGCTAAGACTCGGTCACTGAGGAGTTCGGAAGGGACTCAATTGGCTGAAGGAGTTTGGCTAAAGCTCGTCCGCCGAAGCTCTTTCGTAACTATCGATTGCATTAGGTTGAGCATCAGACTGAACTTCGACGAGAATAAGATTTATCCCTAACAGCATCCATACTTCCTGATCTCTCTAAAATTGTGGAAAGCTCATTTGTAGTTGTATCATTGTATACCATTCGTCATCCATTTTTCAATGCCTGCCCATGTATGAGATGGAACACCTTGGTAACCATGGCCTTTGTAACTTTATTTAGCACATCTAATAGTTCAAAATATGACAGCCACTCTGAATTAACATCCTATGTCGGGCTTCGGCCATCCACGTACTTTAGAAAATCTGGGTCTTCGCGGACAAAATTTTTCTCGAAAGAAAACCCTAGTGTTGGTGACAACCCTCCTCTAAAGCCAAGTGCAATAGAGCTCAACTATTTTAAAAAAAAATTTCCTTGGCCACCCACATTCCCAATCTTACTACCATAATCACATACTAATCATAAACTAATCATAATTAAGCCCCTTTCCTACCACTATTGCAATCTACATGTTCATTTTTTTCTTCGTTTAGATGAATTCCATTATCTTCTCGCTAGTTCGTTCTTGTTTAGCTATCCATCTGGTTAAAAAAAAAAAAAAATCTTGCACATGAACTTTCTTTTTTCTCACTTTTATCCTCTTTAAGTTGTGGCAAAAGGTGGCCGCCCGCATATCAGTATTGTGAACTAATAATTATATTAGCTGCCCATTGGTGCATCTCTTAAATCAAGAACCCTCCTAGCACACAACACAAGCAATAGAGAAAGGAAAACACAAATTGTGGACCATTTGCAAGGAAGCATTCCTGTTCGCAGCCTTTAAAGAGTGTCAGCTTTCGCCAATCATCTAAATGAATTGCACCCCCCCCCTTCTCCTACACAACTATCTAACCATTATCTCATTTGTCTTCATCAAGCTTTGTTCAGGATCCATGAATGATATGCATTAATTGGTTCGCAACAATTTGCCCTCTTTGCCATGCTCTCCAATTTAAAACAAAAAATTTGCTTTCACTGCAATAACTTTCTTGCACATGTTACCAAAATAAATAGCTTTCTTGCACATCAAGCACCTACATAAATTTGAATTTTTACATTACTCCATGCTAGACAGCTTGATATTACTCCTATAGAGCCCTTGCCCAAAAGAATAGATCACATCAAATTTAATCGAGGAACATGCTGCACCAATCCAAATCAAAACAAATGCACTGCCACTGTAGATGTGGCAAGCAGAAAGGAGGCAGTTAGGATAGGAGGAGAACCTTATCCTAACATGAATAAAGTCGAAGATCTCGTTCATTTTAGACGAGATGAAGGGAGAAGCCCTGACAACGGTTCTTATGTATCCCCACAGTCCGTTAGGAACAGAAGGAGAACATCATCCTAACATGAGCAAAGTTGGCCCTATTGTGCCCAACAACAATAGAAGATAAGATCTTCTTCAACCTCGACTGCTGAAGATAAGATCTCCCCCGAGCTTCTATGTCAATAGAAGATAAGATCTCCTTCAACCTTGGCTGCTGGAGATAAGATCTTCCTTGAGCTCCAATCTCAACTCTGAAGATAAAATCTCCTCCGAGCTCCAACTTCAATCTCGACTGCTGGAGATAAAATCTCTCATAAGCTTCTACGTCAACAGGAGATAAGATCTCCTTCAACCTCGACTGCTGGAGATAAAATCTCTTCCGAGCTCCAACCTCAACCTCGACTACTGGAGATAAGATCTTCCTCGAGCTTTTAGGTCAATAGGAGATAAGATCTCCTTCAACCTCAACTGCTGGAGATAAGATCTCCCCTGAGCCTTAGAGTTTACGTCAACAGAAGATAAGATCTTTTTCAACCTCGGCTGTTGAAGATAAGATCTCCCCCGGGCCTCAGAGTCTACGTCAACAAGAGATAAGATCTCCTTCAACCTCGATTATTGGAGATAAAATTTTTTCTGAGCTTCTACGTCAACAGGAGATAAGATCTTTCTTCAGTCTCGACTATTGGAGATAAGATCTTCCCCGAGCTTCTACGTCAACAGGAGATAAGATCTCCTTTAGTCTCGACCGTTGGAGATAAGATCTTCTCCGAGCTCCAACTTCAATCTTGACTGTGGGAGATAAGATCTTCCTTGAGCTTCTACATCAATAGGAGATAAGATCTTCTTCAACCTCGACTGTTGGAGATAAGATCTCCCCCGAGCTCCAACCTCAACCTCAGCTGCTGGAGATAAGATCTCCTCCGAGCTTCTATGTTTAATAGGAGATAAGATTTTTTTCAAACCTCGGTTGCTGGAGATAAGATCTCCCCCGAGCTTCTACGTGTCAAATAGGAGATAAGATCTCCTTCAACCTCTCGACTGCTGAAGATAAGATTTTTTCCCAAGCTCCAACTTCAACCTTGGCTGCTGGAGATAAGATCTCCCTCGAGCTTCTACGTCAATAGGAGATAAGATTTCTTTCAACCTCGATTACTGGAGATAAGATCTCTCTCGAGCTCCAACCTCAATCTTGGCTGCTGAAGATAAAGATCTCCCCTGAGCTTCTATGTCAACAGAAGATAAGATCTCCTTCAACCTCAACTGCTGGAGATAAGATCTCCCCCAAGCCTCAGAGTCTACATCAATAGGAGATAAGATCTCCTTCAACCTTGGCTGTTGGAGATAAGATCTTCTCCGAGCTTCTACGTCAACAAGAGATAAGATCTTCTTCAGCCTCGGCTGCTGAAGATAAGATCTCCACCGAGCTCCACCTTCAACCTCGGCCGCTGGAAATAAAATCTCCCCCAAGCCTCAGAATCTACGTCAATAGGAGATAAGATCTCCTTCAACCTCGACCGCTGGAGATAGGATCTCTCCCAAGTTCAACGTCTATGTCAACTAAAGATGAGATCTCCTCCGAGCCTCGATTTCAACTTTAACCTCAATTGGAGATAGAATTCCCCCAAGCTTCAACGTCTTCGTTAACAGGAGATGAGATCTCCTTCAACCTCGACCGCTGGAGATGAGATCTCTCCGAGCTTCAACTTCAACTTCAACCTTGGCTGGAGACAATATCTCTCCGGAGCCTCGACTTTAACATCAACCTCGGCTGGAGATAAGATCTTCCTTGAGCTTCAACATCTTCATCAATAGGAGATGAGATCTCCTTCAACCTTTGCTGAAGATGAGATCTCTTTCGAGCCTCAACTTCAACCTTGACTGGAGACAAGATCTTTCCTGAACCTCGACTTTGATTTCAACTTCAATATCGGCTGGAGATAGGATCTCCCCCAAGCTTCAACGTCTTCATCAACAGGAGATGAGATCTCCTTCAACCTCGATTGGAGATGAAATCTTCTCCGAGCCTCAACTTCAACTTCAACCTCGGCTGGAGATAGGATTTCCCTCGAGCTTCAATGTCTGCGTCAACAAGAGATGAGATCTCCTTCAACCTCGACTAGAAATGAGATCTCCTTCGAACCTCAATTTCAACTTCAACCTCAGCTGGAGACAAGATCTCTTCCGAGTCTCGACTTCAACTTCAATCTCGTCTGGAAACAAAATCTCTCCCGAGCCTCAACTTCAACATGAACCTCGACTGGAGACAAGATCTCCCCCGAGCTTCAACCTCAATGGATGTAGAGCCCAAAAAAGGACTTCGTCAGTCATCTTTTTTTGTACTCCCTTCCTTTGAATTTCGAACTCGAAAATGGGGGAACTATTATTGGGGATAAACTTCACTTCCGTTGAAGTTCGATCTAATACTTATCTCAATGCAATCGGTAATCACGGCAGAGCTTCAATCAAAAATTCTTCCCCAGTGGCCAAGCCTTAGCCGAACTCCTTTAGCCGGCCGAACTCCTCAGCGGTCGAGTCTCAACCGAACTCCCCAAGCGGTCGAACTCTATCCCGATCTTCCCCTTCAGTCGGACTTCTACAGAAGCCGAACTTCTTTCAGACTCCTCTTTCAGTCGAACTTCTATAGGAGCCGAACTTCCTCCATACTCCTTCAGTCGAATTTCTACTGGAGCCAAACTTCTTCTAGACTCCTCCTTCAGTCGGACTTCTATAGAAGCTGAACTTCTTTCGAACTTCTTCGATCGGATTTCTATTGAAGCCGAACTCCTTCCGGATCCCTCCTTCAGTCAGACTCCAACAGGAGCCGAACTCCTTTCGAACTTCTCCTTCGACCAAACTTCTCCAAAAGTCAAACTCCTTTCGGATCTCTCCTTCAGTCAAATTTTTACAGGAGTCGAACTCCTTTCGGATCTCTCCTTCAACTAGCGTTTCTCCCGGATGATCTCCTCTAGCCATATTCACTTTGAGAGTCCGAACTCCTCTGAATTTGGTATATGTCGGAGTTCTTCATCAACCAACGCCTGCTTCCTTCGAACTATGGCTATTAAATCTCGACGAACAGTCGCCATCAGTTTGCTACAGATGATGCTACAGGCGGTGCCTCCCTCCATGACAAACTCCATCAGGCCTCGAGCGATCCGCTACTGGACGGTATGGCTGTCACTCTCAGTCTGACGACACCTTCCTCTTCGTACCGAACTCCACGTGGCCTCGAGCGGCCCACTACCAAATGGTATGACCGTCACCATCAATCAAGCTCCATCTATAAAAAGGACCCTCCAAATACGTTTTCTCTAAGTTCTAAGCTCTCTTCTCATTTCCAAAATTCTACCGAACTCTCGTCTGAGCACTCCATTTCTGTTGGTCAGAAGAGCTGACTTGATCGTTGGACGGTTCCGTCGGAGCTACCACCACCGATTTCGGATGAAATTTTATTTTGTAGATCACCAATGATGACCTCGTCCTTCTCGACTCTAGCACGATCCGGCGTCAACTAGATTCTGCACCAACACTCTTCATTTTCATCTTCATGTTGAACTTCTTTAACACGAACACCTTCATGTTAAAGAAGTTTATGTTCATCATCATCTTGGTTAATGATAGCATCATGAACATCTGCATCATTATCACCTTGATCCTCCATACCAAGTTCTACATATGCATCCATACTTCCTGATCTCTCTAAAATTGTGGAAAGCTCTTTTATAGTTGTATCATTGTATACCATTCGTGTATGAGATGGAACACCTTGGTAACCGTGGCCTTTGTAACTTTATTTAGCACATCTAATAGTTCAAAATATGACAGCCGCTCTGAATTAACATCCTATGTCGGGCTTCGGCCATCCACATTCTTTAGAAAATCTGGGTCTTGGCGGACAAAATTTTTCTCGAAAGAAAACCCGTTGGTGACAACCCTCCTCTAAAGCCAAGTGCAATAGAGCTCAACTATTTTAAAAAAAAAATTCCTTGGCCACCCACTTTCCCAATCTTACTACCATAATCACATACTAATCATAATTAATTAAAAAATTGCTAAACATGCTTTATGCTGATCTATCATCCGGGGACTACATTCTTTGGTGTTCGTCGAATTGATTGCCGTCAGTCACCGGAATTTCGCAAACGACGGTGAAATTTTTACTCGTCGGTCGATTTTTAGAAGAACGACGGATAATAAAACGAAAACGCTTACCTTTGAGATCTCCTCCTTTGATCGCTGGGGCCGACAAATCCTTTCGGATCGTCGGATTCTCCTTGGGGCGGTGATCGAGGGTTTTGCCAGCCGGAGGATATGAAAGGATAAAAAACTTAGGGTTAAAGGGTTTGCATCGTATGATTTTACCCTCAGTCCCGTCAGTCCAACGCATATTAAAATATTATTTTTAGGTGATTTTAGGGATTAAAATAAAATCACGTCAGGGCAAAGTTGATGGGATCGCTTTGTAGGCCACATATTACGCATCAACGTTTTTAGTTGAAGAGCATCGGAGAATAATTTGACAAGTGAAGAGGCTATTTGCATAATTTGCCTTTTCTTAAATAAAGTTTGAACCGGTCCCGGTGCTCCGCGGGAGGGACTAGTTCAATTTTTACCTCGCTTCTGCATAACCTCCCATGAAGCGTTTTAATCGGACGAGAAATTTAAGCAACAATACTTACAATTGATAGGGTGTTTTGTGTAACCCGTTTTTTCGGCATCAGCCGTGACGAGACTAAGTCAAAGTTATTAGAAGCTTTACATATAACCCCCTTTCTAAAAGTTATTTGCCCAGGAAATTGTCTAGTTATTACGTACATGTTTTGCAGGGTGTTATGTGTAACTGTCCGTTATGCCAAAATTTAACTGGTCTCTGCAACTTGCTTGTCGGGACGAGCTCAATCTTTACCTGTACACGGTTACTTAAACCCCCAAATGAAAACGTTAATTAAAATCTCTATCAATACGCTGATGTTTTTTTTAATGCACACCTGCTTTTTAACCATCAACCTAGCGTTAAAGCCATCGGATAGGCCTCGAGCTTTAACCTCTGGAATTGCTCGCACTCTCCCATGGCGTCCGCCCTGCTCTCTCTCCGGCCCGTCCTCAGCCCTCCTTTCTTCTCCTATTCCTTCTCTTCCCACCGCGTATCCTCTTTCTCGTCCTCCGCCTCAGCCTTCTCGAGCCTTTCAAGGAGGACGAGGAGAGGCCGCCGTCTCCGTCCTCTCGCCATGGGCGGCGATCTCTTGGGCGACTTGGGCGCCAGAGACCCTTTCCCGGCGGAGATCGAGAGCAATTTCTGTGAGAACGTCGTTGGGAACGTGGACACGGAGCACAAGATCCTGATCCCAAAACTCTCCGCTCTCTCTATTGCCCAAATGAGATGCAAACCCGTCTCTCCCTCGCAGCCTCTCATGTCGAGGGAGGACGCTGAGAAGCTAATTAAAAAGGTAACTGACGAACTGCCGCTTTGATTGCTGCAATTTAACTTGGTAGCGAGGCAACTTTATAATGCATCGGATTCAAAATAATTTATTTAAATATTCAATAGGTTGTAGGTTGGAGGCTCGTCGAGGATGATGGTGGGCCAAAATTACAGTGCCTGTGGAGAGTACGGGATTATGGATGCGGAGTAGAGCTTATTAGTAGAATTTATAAGGTCGCAGAGGCCGCAGGGCATTATCCAAATCTTCATTTGGAACAGCCCAATCAACTTAGGGCGGAACTATGGACTTCTTCGATAGGTGGGTACCATTAAACTCATCTTGGTCGAGTATTTTTTTTTTCCCTCATAATTTATAATTTGATTAACACATAATATTTCAATGAAAGAAAGGAATTAGATTGTTTTTTTTTCCTCATAATTTATAATTTGATTAACACATAATATTTCAATGAAAGAAAGGAATTAGATTGTTTGCCATTAAATCAAGAGCTTGGTAATGTAAGTATACAGCACCTGTGCCTGCAAGCATGGGAATATTTTGGTGTTAATGTGCACAAGGTAGGGTTACAATACAACGTCTCTATTCAGCAAAGATGATGTGCTCTTCGTTGCTTGTTTGGTGTGTATTCCTAATATTATAGGCTTGATCTTGAGCTTGTCCTATTATTATGACAATGAAATATTTACTTGCTAGCAATGTTCGAGGTACAGGTACCATGACCTGCAAGTACTGGGTCAGCATGGTACCATATGGTACCCTATCAATACATGATATGTGGTCCATTTCTGTTCCACTAAATCTATAGAGAGATTGAGAGAGAGAAGGGGGAGATGGAGGGAGGCGTAGGGGTTCTAGTGGGGTCATGGACTTGGTGGCTGCCATGGCGATGACGGAGTGGCCACAATGAGCCACCGGGCTATTGTCGTCTGTCATCATCACCACCAAAAAATGAGGAGGGACTCAAGAGGGTGAAGTGAGGAGATTGGACAAGGGAGACATGTGCCATGGTGCTGTCGTCGGTTGCCGTTGCTGGAAGACAAGGAGCTGAAGAGGGTGATGCAGAGGGCTCAGAGGAGAGGAAAGGAGAGAAAGAGAGAGGCTCAAGGATTAGGGATTGCGATCAAAATGCAAGCCAGGGAGGGGGAGTTATTTATATGCGGCCCATCAGTTCAGCCATACGAAACAGGCTAGTGAAACCTCAAACTAGGTGGAACTGGTTGGTTCAGCCCAATTTCAATTGCTTCTACCACTTCACCTTGTATATCATTTCAAAATGCTGAACTGTGCCGGTTCTCCACTACGATGTGCACTGAACCAAGCAGTTTGGGGCAGTTTGATAGACCTGCATGCTAAAGGCATTTTCTTTGATATTACCATTTCCGGTGTAGTATCAGTAACATTGCCTACTATATTACACTCATTATCTTCCCATGATGTTAGATGGTATTTGTTATGATGTCCATTATGGGGCTAGCTGGTAACTACTGTTCTATTCCTACAAATCAATAATCGGCTATATTGATCCTTGGTAGAGATTATTAGGTGCAAGCAGGTTTAGTTAATGATGGACCGAAGTCATGGTCTAATAACAACAATCTCAATTGGAACAAGCAGTAGTGAGTGAAAGAGTGCCTTACCAAGCAAAGTCCATGCAGAGTTTAAAGCCAAGTCTGACAACCAGCTTTCTATATAATTTTTCAGTATATAGAAATCATATCAATTTGAGTTCAGACAAGAAAGTGATAACCATTTTTATAAAGGTCTGTTTTGCTAAAAAGTGAAAGTTGATGATATTGGAAATACTATGGCAAAGAACATGAAAACTGAAGTCTAGAATCTCTAACAAGTCAGGAAACAAGGAAGAACTAGAAATAGAGAAGCGAACAAAAAGTTTACGAGGCATGTTACTGTATGCAGGATCAAGGTGGTTCATCCCCAAGATACAAAGAATATCTCCTCGCTGGTGGTCCTTCCCTATTCTAGATGCAGCAAAAGGACAATCTTGTGATCTCAATGCCTTGCCTAGAAAGAAGTGAAGGAAAAGAGGATATAGAACTTTTGATGTCTTAAGCGGAGGAACAAATAAAAAAGGCTCTATAATGTTTGACTTGGAACCATCTGATCTTGGAGACTTAGCACATCCAAATGGTTCTAAATTCCCAAAGTAGTTAGTTACACAACGTAAAAAAGCAAAACATTATTCTGAATTAAACTAGCTAGTGCCCCTTTTGATGCTATAATAGATTAAAGAAGAATCAAAAGAGAGTTTAATTGGGTGCCTTAATTTTCTTGCTATATATATCAGACAATTAGTTGGTACATTAGTTATCCCTGATAAACTAAGTTGGAATGCCTTGTGGATAAGATACGGTTCTGTGGAGGATACACAGATATCTTGAAGGTAACATGCAAATTGAACACCTGATCTGGAGGAGACAAAAATAACCAGTGGTGTATGTAGCCGTAGGAGGTGCCGCTATTGCTTATAATTCTATCAAGTAGACCTTGATATCTAGATCCAGAATTGAGACTGATTTCATTTTATTTGACCTTGCTAGGAGGAGGTAGATTGCTTAGGAGTCTGCTTGCAGCCATTCCTTTGTGGGGTAAGCTACTTCCTATTGTTCCTATGATAGGATGGCCAAGCAGCATTTGTTGAGCATAAGGAATATAATGAGATTTGTATGCATGACATAGAATTTTGCAAAAATGCGGGGTACATCCTATTGATTATGACAAATCAAAATATAATCTGGTGGATCCTCGGAGTAAAAGCCGTCAAGAAGACTGATATTGGAGTCACTTAAAGGAATGAAATTGAAGCCTGTGTCATAAATTATCTCCAATGGGCATGCAGCCTTATCACCGGGGATCCCAGGAAAAGGTTCAAGGGGTTTTGGTGATTTGAAAAGGTAATAATGTTAATAGAGAATAATCTTTTCTTAGCCTCTTCATATATGATGAATTATTGCTAACTTGCAACATTTAGAGGAAAGTGATGGTGAACAAAGATTAGTTAGCCATATATATTATTGCTTTTTTTTTTTTTTCAGTTTTTGTTTAGATAATTTTTTAAAGGATGGTGTGAAAGAGTCCTACTTTAGTTATATGTTGGGTTGGATAAGTCATAATATTGTTAGGATTTGATTTTTCAATGTTTTAGGTGTCTTTTTATATAGCTATGTTGGGATTTTTTTAATAGTTTTTGGGTGTCCATATACATATTTGCTACGTGGTTGTTATGACCCCTAATTTACTTGCAAAGCAAGTCATGTAAAGTCTATAAAAGAGTCTTATTTTGGATAAAAAGCACTTTACGTGATTTGTTTTGAAGAAAGAAAGGATCTATTTAGGCATGGTTTGGCCCTTCCTATCCCCTGATGCTGGCCTCTTGGTCATGATCTGTTGTGAATATTATCTTAGAAAAGTAAATTATATACATAAACCGCCACTTATGTGAATTAACTTAGATTTACAAAATTATGCAGTTGTGTGTATGATGCAAAACCAAAAGAAAAAGAAGAAGAAAAAAATTAAAAGAAGAATCAAAATTTAAGAATTTAGTTTTTTCAATTTTTCAATCAATAGTTCAGATCTGAGGTTCTCCACGTAAGTGGAATCTTTAAATAGAGAAACAAAAACATAATCTAACAGGATTCTAACAGCTGACTTGAACCCTAACAGAACTCTTGTTACGAAGTCATAATAAAATTAGGATTTCCAACAAAATAAAATAACCTAAATAAATCTATAAAAATTAAGCCCATAAAAATTAGGATTAGGATTTAACGATGCTTCCTTTTAAAATATGTGCGTAATCCCTGATTGTTATCATTTTCTTCTGGTTGAAAAGAACTTGACTCTGACGAGGAACTGATGTAATGTTCAAAAATATTTGGATCAATTCATTGTACTTCTTCTTCAAGAATCCAAGTAGCATTTGAATCTGGACGTCCTTGCCATTTGATCAAAAATCTTCGAAATTCTCTATTAGCAGAAGAAATAATTTCATCTGTAAGAATGCGTTCAATTTGGTCTGATGAAGCTGGTGGAAGTGATGGAAAAACTAGAACTGGTATTGGAGGAGGAATGTGATCCCTGCTATCATATGCATGTATGGTAGGAGGCTCGAATGTGCCTTGATGAAATAGCAAATTCTCAACATTAAAAATTAAAGTAAATTTTAAATCAGAAGGTAATTTTATAAAATATGCATTAGGCCCAAGTTTATAAAAAATACGAAATGGATCAGTGGCTCGAGTATGTAACTTTTTGAATGAATTTAGAAGATAATGTTTATGATGAATACGAACTTTCACATAGTCATCCTCGTTAAACTCAATTATTCTATGGTAAGCATTATCAACAAGTTTATATTTTTCAGTACTCATAGCAATCTTTTGTCTAATGTGTTTAATAAAAGAAGTGGCAAACTCAAAAGTATGGTTATTTATACGTAAGGAAACAAATTCAATAGATTGACGGGGATTAAAGTCATAAATAATTTCGAAAGGATTTTTATCAGTAGACCTATTTACTGAATTATTATAGACAAATTTTGTGATAGGCAATGACAATTTTTATGTTTTAAGTTTATTACGAACTAGATACCTAAGTAATTTATTATGATTACTATTTAAAATCTCTGTTTGACCATTAATCTGTGATGAAAGAATGAAGAAAAATTTAAATTTATTTCAAATAGTTTTCAAAGAATCTTCCAGAAATAACTTATAAATTTGACATTATAATCGGATGCTATGCAAGAAGGCATATCGTGAAGTCGAATGATTTTTTTAAAGAACAACTTTATAATAAAAGAAGCATCAGAATTCTTTTGACAAGAAATGAAATATGCTATTTTGGACAATCGATCAATAACTAGAACTATGGTCTTCTTTACTTCTTGTTTTCTTATTTTCTCACGCTTCTTAGGATTCAATTTATAATATGGAAGATTAGATAACTATGATCTTGGGACTAAATCAATAGCATGTTGGATGTTACGTATGGAAGGTAGGTCATCGGATATATCTTTTGAGGTTTCATCCTTAAATTCTTCTTTTAATTGTCAATTTCAAGAGTTTGGTTATTTTGAGAGTCTGAGATTAGTTGAATCTCATTCCTGGAAAGGACAGCTAATATTGTCTCAGATTCTTCATTTTCTGTTTCAAATTTCTTATGTGATAAAGTATGACAACTTTTCGAATTAGGAGGTTAAAGAGAGTTCTTATCCCCTTTGGTAGGTTTGGGCATGCTAGACTTAGCAGGATTTAATATGATTTTCTTGTCATCATGCATAAACATATAGGTATTTTTTTTCTAAAATAATGAGCATTCACATCATAAATTCAAGGTCGACCTAGTAAGACACTAGCAACCTTCGTGAATAAAACATCACACATAATCTCAGCAGAATAAGTTCTCATTTGAATTGGCACTAGACAATATTCACTAATTGGGAGAGACGTTTTATCTATCCAGGCAACTTTATAAGGGTGAGAATGATGTTAAGATTTTAGTTTTAGTCGATTAACAGCAGACTTAGATACTACATTCACAGAACTACCGTCATCAATGACAAGTTTATATATCTTATCCCCACATTGTGCGTATGTATAAAAAATACTGGTGGATTTTCAAGTCTCAGAGTCTGAAGAAGCAGTGACTATACCTCGCATAACATTAACACAACCTCATGATTCTTCGTATTTTTTATCATACTTTTCTTTCCTACGATAATTAGAACCCTCAAAATTATTAGTGGAGTGGTGGATAATCAGAGGGACTGTTATATAGATCGGGGGTGCCTGGCTAGCGTACATGAAATGACTCTGACCACCAGTAGATTTAAAATTTCATGAAGAAGATTGACAACTAGG
Organism: Cocos nucifera; assembly: GCA_006176705.1. NCBI lineage: Eukaryota > Viridiplantae > Streptophyta > Magnoliopsida > Arecales > Arecaceae > Cocos > Cocos nucifera. The sequence goes on along the minus strand of QRFJ01002059.1, from coordinate 464,940 downwards.
TTGATTACTAGAAAAATCATCTTCTAGAGGTTGTTTGTCTATTCTTGACTCTCTTAAGGATAATTGGTGTTCTATCTGCTGATCTATGAGATTTGTTATGTTCTCATGGCTATTTATCTGATCAACACGAAACTTCATAATTTCAGTATGAAATCGGTTTAATGACCGGCAAATTTTGTTTAAAGTTCTTTGGAAGGCTGTTTGAGTATTTTTGATAGATTCAAGTTTGTTTTTCGTTGCAGTTTGTGTATCTTTTAGATTACCAATAGCTATGATAAAAGAATTTTAATATTTAATTAAAAATTTTAACTATGATGCTTACAGTAAAAATTGTAGGGTTTAACTTATTGTTTATGTTTATGGTTCGTATAATAGTAAGATATATGGGTGTTTGATGTGAGAAACAGCAAAGATGTGGAAAAATATGGAAAAGACAAAATCAGAATCTAAGCAATTTTAAATTATCTAAAGATTTAAAAAAAAATAAATTTAATGAAGAGATAGTATCTTTTTTCTTGTGATGCTTGTAGGTTGAAGAGCAAGTTTTTTTTTTTGGTTTGTGGATCCGAGACCGATGCTTCACAAGCAGTCCGTAGGCCGCATGCTTTTTTTCTTTTTTCCTTTATTTTCTTCGACGGTCTCTAGGGCTTTAGCGGGCAGGGGTGAATGGCAGGGGGCTCTTGCTGGTCGACGGCGAGGTGGGAGATGGCAGTGATCGGCTATTAACGGGCGACGGAAAGGGAAAAGGTGACCGATCGGCGCTTTTCACTCGCCTGCGACATGGCAGAGAGGAAGAAAACAGGGGTTCTTGCGGTCGGCCGATCGGCGGAGACAGAGTTGATGCCGTTCGGTGGCCGATCGAGGCGACGGGAGTGCCGAGTGGGGTTACGTCGACGGTGGAAGAGGGAGCAATGGGGAGAGGCGCGGAGCGGTGAGGGTAGTGGATCTACGGGTTGCGTCGGCGGAGAGGGCCAGAAGGAGGCCACTGGGCGTCGATGCTGGAGAAGAAGATAGTCGGCGGCAGCTTGCAGTCATAGGTCGGCCGGTGATCGAAGCCACCCGCCCGATTTGAAGCTCCTGTGGAAAATCGGAAGGGCTTTTGTGGACTCTGGGGTCGACGACGTCGGGGGCTTGGTCAGTCAACGGGATGACGGGAAAGAGAAGAGAGCTTCGATGAAGGACCTGCTCCCACCCGATTCAACGGGTCAAGAGCTTTGCAGCCGGTCACAGCGAGGGCTCTGCAGTTGCCCGATGGTGATGGTACATGGGAATCCGCGATAATCGGTGGCGACGGTGATGACAGATGGAAAGAAAGAAGGATGACGGAAGTGCGCAATCACAATCGAGAGTCTTAGAGGACACCTTCGGGGTCGTCGGCAGAGAGGGTTCTTTCTCCGGATCTCCTTGCATTCCGCTTCAGCCTCCCGTGCGCTACCCAGAAGATGTTTCTCTAAAAGAGATGGGAGAGGAGAAAGGGAGGTGCTAGTTGTGGTCCGATCGAGAAAGAAAACCAAGGAAGCGAAAGGGATCGAAAAGGTGGGGGAGTGTTCGGCATGGAACAGAAAGAGAGAGAGACAGAGAGGGGAAGGGAAAAAGGCTGCGACGAAAAAAGTGGAGAATTCAAAAGAAAAATTATGGAATCGAGAAGAAGATGGGGATCAAAAACCGTGAAGCTCTGATACCAAATTGATGTAAAATCAAAAAAAAAGAAAAAAAATTAAAAGAAGAATCAAAACTCAAGAATTTAGTTTCCTTAATTTTTCAATCAATAGTTCAAGTTTGAGGTTCTCCATACGGGTGGAGCCTTTAAATTGAGAAACAAAAACATAACCTAACAGGATTCTAACAGCTGACTTGAATCCTAACAGAACTCTTGTTATGGAGTCCTAATAAAATTAGGATTTCCAACAAAATAAACAACCTAAATAAATCTATAAAAATTAAACCAATAAAAATTAGGATTAGGGTTTAGCGACGTTTCCTTCTAGAATACGTGCGTAATCCCTGATTCCTATAAGTGTATTACCTCAGTTTAATTGAGGAGGCAGATTCCTACTTGAGAAATATTTCTCCATGCTGCTTTTGCCACTACATGTTATGTGTTATTTGGCTTACATGCTTCTAATCTCCTTTTGCTGTTACAACCTTGAGGAATTTTATTCTTTAACTGAACTACATATGGTGTTTAACAATTAATTCTCAATTTTGCTGATCTTAATGCTTTTCTTGTTTGTGGGTTTGGTGTAGAATTTGTCCATGGACATATTTTTCAAGATTTGGACAGGTAATAAATTTTCCTCAACTCCATATTGCAGGTGGTTTGAGCATGAACGACTTTATTGTGGCCGCTAGAATAGATGAGATCGAAACATTAGATCTTCTCCCAAACAAGCGAATATGGGCATAACCGTGGAAGCATGTCTCAGCTTTTAAGGAGAAATTGAAGATTTTTAAGTGAGTTAAACAGCCTACAATTGTAACCAATTATGGAAACTCATGTTGCTTGTGATTATTCAGTTCAGTGTGTTTCTCCCCTTTTTTCCACGTATGAGGCTTGTGAATATTTAAGCTTCATTTTTATTTCCTCAAGGCATTTCCACTTCAATTGTTAATGCAATGATCTTCAATGTTAGTGCTTGGCAGGATGGTCATCATTTTTGCAATCAATGAAGGAATAAATGTTATCCAATTACCAAGTTACTATTTGGAATATCATAGTACTTTCTATGCTGGGAACATCATAGGTTGGGTTTTTTGTATTGTTATATTTTCATATACGTTACTTGTTGAAATTATGAGACTGTCTTTCTTGGGAGTTGTTCGCCAACAATTATTAGCTAGACATTTGCAGCTATACTCTTCCACTCAAGGTTTGCTATACTGATCGGTATCGTGCCATACTGGGTATACCAAATTATACCTATATGCAGTTTTGTACCATACCAATACTTGGTATGCTTCGCTGTCTCATACTATACTACTATCGACATTGTAATAGAATGGTACTGATGATACCGAGACAACAAACTTTGCTTCCACTTATAGTGAACTTATGCTTTTTACATGCTCCTAAGAATTAAAAGGAGAGCTTAGAAAGATTGTCTTTGCTATTGATTAATTCCCAATCTCCCACCTCAGTTATGTGTTTCTGTTATGTGTGTGGCCCGTGTGTTAATCTTTCATGCTACGGTTATCTTAACCTGTATTGATGAAGGCGTGTGCTAACTTGTGCCGACCAGGCCTCTTGGTCCAATTATTGCCCGTTTCTTTCACCAGAAGTAAAACCTCTTCCCTTTACATATTATATATATATATATATATATATATGATCTTATTTGAGTCAACGCCTTTGTTTGGCTTTTGTGTAATGCTGCATTCATTGTTGTCAGACTCTTAAGATACATCCTTCAAATTTTTTGATCTATCATAGCCCTAAGTGATTTATATCTCATTTTTTATTAGGATAAGAGAGAATCATACTCTGCATCATGGATCATATGATCTCATAAATCATAAGGCCCTTTCGACATTTTTGCTAGATGGTGCTTTTTGTTCTTTCAGCAAAAAGTAATGCACTGCCTCCAGAGCCTTGTTGATTATATCGCATAAGTACACTTGTAAGTCACACCTTAAATGAGTCAACTATGTTCTATTAATATTTGAAATGACCCTTGCTTTTACATTACATGTAACAGATATGATGCCAATATCAGCTATGAGTCTTAAGAAACCCCATCAATTGTGCAAGATGAGACATTATATTGACAGTGGTTTGTTGGTATCACTGGGTTGGGATATATATTGCAAGTAATTGCTTATACCGGATTAGCATGACTTAAGGAAATTCTCCTGTATATTGAATCATTAGTTCTAGCCCTGCTGCGCTTTCAATCATCACCTGTTTTGCATGAAAACTTTTGCTTAAATGGAATACGTTCTTTTCAAGGTGTGATAGCTCTTATTCGTTGGCTGCTTCTGTCAGAAGAACTAGTGTTCAATTCATCAAAACGTTTGTCTAGGTACTTCTTGATTTTTCATCAAAGAATATTGTATGAATGGTTTTTTCTTCCTTAATGTGGAACTTCTTTTGATATATGACAGTTTTGATGTGTTAGGCTTATCAACCATTAAATGCTTTACAACTTTTGGAGTTTCCTGGTTCTTGGAGTTGCTTAGCCATGCCATCATATATGAAATTTCAGCAGTTAGCCCATATATTGCACCTGTTATATATTTTCTTTTTGTTTTTTAGGATATCTAAAAATTTTTGCTTCTATAAGTGTGTGTGTCACTGTGTATGCCTCCCCCCTTCTGATTCTTTCCTCTACTTTCCTTCGTTAATAACCTGTTTCATTTCATTACAACCTCATTTACTTTACATTTAGAGAGTGACTTCACCAATGTGATAGAAAGAAATTTAGATGCATCCCATCTCATCGACCGTTGAATGTGTAAGTCAAGGAATTGAAAAAAAAAAAAAAAAAAACTTCAACGAATCCCTTGATGATTTCTATGTCTGTCTTGTCTGAGAATGACTTTAGGGCCTCATCATTTCCTACAGGTATCATTTCAATTCCAAGTTGTTGGCAGTAATTTTTGCATCTCAAGCAAATTGAAGGCATCAGGAACTCATTTAAATTTGAACTTTGACTGCTTCAATGATTTTTGTGATTTTATAAAAATGTAAAGATGCTGTAATGGTGGCTAGGTTTCTAGGTCAAGTTGTGTTAAATCTAGATTATGGATTAGTACATGCACAATCTGAATGCCATATTGAAAATTGAATTGCTAAAAGATTTATTTATTTTTTTTGGTGCTGGGTGGGGGTTGATGTTTTCATATTGGTTTACAAGGATCCAAAAGGATATGCGGTCGTGAAATGTGCTATTTGGTGAAAGATGGACCTTTTGCTTAAACGACAAACCCGTTAATAGAATCAGACTTTGTAACTGATGGTAATCAATTGATCAATATATTCTGTGGTGCAGCAGTTGGGAATTTTATCAATATCAGGTAAACCAACTAGTGAGTATGTGATTGAATAAGGATGTTGATCGCCAATTCCACAAGCCATTTTCTTAGAGGATTTCTTTCTGGAAGGCATCAATTGCATTAGAGCGCCAAAGAATCTTTACTCAGCCATTTATTTGGCCCGTCGGTCATCAATGATGGTTGACTGCTGCAGACTGTTTGGGGCTAGTAGCTGTATGGTTCCTTCGAGTTTTGTTATGCCTCGACACCTTTTCTCCCATTTCTTTTAGCAATCCACATCTGTCTTATATTTATGGTGCATTGGTTTTTGGGATGAGAGATACAAATGGATCTCTTTGTTCATGTGTTGTAAGATATCAATCAAATGATACTAGCATTTGACAGAACCAAATATTTTACATCATGGATTGTGTTAAATGTAAACCACGACAAGAACCTCCCACCTCTACATAGTGAATTGGTCATCGGATGCCATGTCCAATTTAAGTCATGTTAAAGCATCATAGAAATGTAAACACTTCTTGTAGTGCTGTCTTTCTTGTTTCTGTTCGTGACTGAGGCCCTAGGCTGAAATTTCGTCAGTTCTGTCAATTGAATAGTCTTTTTGAGTCATGACATTGTGCATAAAAAGTTGCAATAAATTCTCAAATTCTCTCTCTCTCTCTCTCTCTCTCTCTCTCACACACACACACACACACACACACACACAATTAAGCAGGGAAGTCTGTAAGTGTGGCTATTCATGATAACAAATGACTAGTTCTTCGAAGTTTAAAACTGATGCAACCAGAAGCTTAGCTGATGATAATACAATGCTTGCAGATGACGGTCCCGATAATCGATTAGTGATTTAGGCATATCGAATCTCTGATGAAAGGCCAACAAGTTGAACGTAGTATAAGAGATGGACTGTCAATAGATGGGGCAGATGATTTGGATGGACTTCTTTTTCACTGCATTTATGAACCTGGTGTATGAACATCCAGCAATTTGTAATAGAATCATGTAAGGAGAAAAATATAATTACTTGTTGCATGTTTTCTTTGCAAAAATTTTCATGTTTTTGCTGTTTGCTGCCACATATTAGATTGTGACTTTCAACACCATGCCACTTGCAATCATGCCTGTTGTGTATGAAGTATGAGCTACTTTAGTGCGATGGTACAGATACTTTTAAAGATTACTTTATCTAAAGCATGCACTACCTGTGGCAAAAAGCAAGCCTAATACTTTAATAACTAGACATTGTCTGGATGTTGCTTATTGAGCTTTCGGCAAAACATAATGCGTGACTGACTTCTTCCTTCTTCATCAGGAAGTTCTTTAAATGTAAAAATATCCTCAATGTGTTTGGTTCGTTTATGATTCCATGTTGGATGGCATGTGATGAGTGCTAGCGTTTACAAGTTTGTCTCACATCAAGTTTCTCACGGCCATATGTACTATTGATCCTGAATTTCGGCAGGTTTTTGGAATCATTTAAGATGCATGCATGCATTCTTAGATTTCAGCTTTCTCTGGATTATCTTTTCCAGGTGCTTTTCTGTGCGTGTTTTTGGTTGTATTTTGGTGGGGTGGGGATTCCAGGTGCTTTTAATTGCTGACCTGTTCCGTTCAGTTTACCTCACACCGTCCTTAGTTGATCTCATACTTAGAGTTTGCACATTTTTTTAGTGGAAAGGAGACTCGGATGCATCTTTCATTCATCATTCCTAGAATGTGACATCCCTGTTGTGACTGATAAATATATTTCTTGAGCGTTGGTGCATCCTAATTTTCCTTGGATTTCTTGAATTGTGGTGCCTCTTTTGTGCATCTTGTGCGATGATGACTGGTGAGGACCTCAACCTCATCTATTTAAGGCGTCCCTTCCTTGAATTCCAAGGTATTAGCCTTGTATTTTACTAGTCCCTGCCTTCAGGGACTCGTCTAGAACCCTTAACTTTTGCTCGACTTGAGAGAGCATCTATATATAAAATCCCTTGCCATGGTATTAACCTTCCTCGAAAGCATATAAAAACTCCTCCCGGGTTGGAAAGATATCTTCCTGGGATGGTGGATTTTCTAAGAAAGACGGGGATATGGTGGTGATGCAATGCTCTCTATTGAGCTGGAAAGACGCACCAACATCATCAAGATTTATGATGCGGAGCACCCAACCATTGAGCCCTTTCTTTTTGTAAAACAGATGCCCTCTTAAGCTGATTTCTTTTTCATGGTCCATCACTTGGGAATTCCATCATTTCTGGGAAAGCCGCTTGATTGGATTTGATGAAGCTAGGGGTCGCTAAATCGGTCCCAATCAATTTATTGTTGCAAGAAGAAATCACTGGTTGTGCTGCACGACGGTGGACTCTGTCTATCACCCTCTCTTTCTCCACTCTCCACCGCAAATGACCTTTGACGGGTACTCTTTCCAATGCTGAAGATGGTTCGCTATCAAAGTCCCATCAACCAAATGTCGCTGCGTCGCCTGATGCGAACCTACGATCACGACATCCTTTCAACTGTAGCTGGTGGGTCATTTGATCCCATGGTTTACTCCGAGCCACATGATCTCTAATGCAGTGAGGTCGCTCCATGTCTCCTTTCTTTCCTTTTCTATTTCTTCTATTGACCATTTCCTTGGCGGAAATGTTACCCAATGTTATTCCAATTTTTATTTTTCGCATGGCCATTCCGATCTTGGATGGACGACCGATACCATGTTTTTAGGACGCAGGGTAGTTATAAACTCGTTGACTTTATATGATAAACGAGAATTCTACAAAAATAGAAGAGCTATGCACTGAATAATTCCTTTTCCGCTTGGTTTTTTTTGATGAAATGATTTGTAACATGAAAGTGCACCCTCGGCGGATCAAAATAAGAATTTCTTTGAGATATACCGTGTAGTGCATAACCTATTGTGAGATTGGCTATTGGACGGGATAGTGATATGATCAAATGGGATGGAGTTCATAAATAATATCTCAAAAACTTTAGCTGTTTGTATGATATAACAATTTAAGATGTCATCCAAAAAAATTAGTTAGAAGATATTATTTAGATTTCTTGATCCTGTATAAATATTTAAGATCTTTCTAACGAATAATCGATGTGGTCCCGACATTCTCGTCAAGCTGAGGATTCAAATCTATACTTTCATTCATAAATACTATGATCGGTCTGTGGTCAGTCCAATAAATATATATTGCAGTATCTCTTAGTTCACATAGTTATAGACATGATCGATTATTATACCATTTATAACAATTCAGGATCTTATCCAAAAAAAACTAATCAGAATATATTATTTGGGTTTCCTAACTCTGCATGAGTATAGATCTTTTCAACGAATAATTAATGTGGGTCTCCATATAAATCATGTAGGAATATGCTCATATAAAAAATGACCAACTTTCAACTTCTTTTGCACATCACATCATTAACCATACGAACAAGTAATTAACTACTATCTAATTGCTTGACTACCATAACAAAGATTTTGAAGCATCAGACCATCCTTATGAGCTTAGCCAGATGAGAATGCCGACTGCTCTTTAGTATGTTCTATCTCATAGAAATAACATAAATAATCCACGGGAAAGCTTTCTCAATTTGTTTTTGAAGGTTGCGTTCTACTTCTCGTCACCCACCACTTCAAATTGGGCCTATTCTTCCACCTTAATTAATTCTTCGAAGTGACGAGATGTTGAACCGATCGCATGCACCGAACTGACTTCTTTCTGCAAAGAATGGCCTACTTAAACCGAATTGAGGTTTCAATTCACCCACCTTGCCACCGGTCATTCCAGGTTGAATTGACTCCAACATAGCAGTCAAAGTCACGCCGTATCAGGTTGAATGACTCCAACGTGTGCGAAGAGCGTTGCGCGTTAAATTGACTAAAATGTATTTGCCTTGTGATATGGAGAAGCCTGTTCTAAGAGAACGGTGGCGTTAAGTTTCTACTAGCTCGCACTACTTGTTACCTAAGGTTTACATGGAAAGAAAAAATTCACCAAAGAGAAAAGCAAATAATAAGAAGAAGAAAGAGATGAAATCAAAGAAAAAGTATATTGTGTTTTTAAACTTCTTAAAAGGTATATAGCTTGCATTATAATCTTTTTTTTTCCCCCCTTAGAAAAAGGGCGAATTCAATATTGACATTTTATAGGCTTTATGAGCTCCAGCTAAAGATCAATCATCCATTGGACACATCTGTAGATTAATGATTTTTTTTTTTTTTTTTTGAAGTTTGATTAATGATTGCTTTTTTATTGGTTCCCAACGTTCCCTTTATCTTTAAACAATGAAGCTCGATGTGAACTACTAAGTTGTGATCTTACCCCTTAAATACGGCACATCGTTCTCTTTATTGTCTCATCTGATGACCGATGAGCTGCTTTCAGATTCTCGTCGCGAGAGGAAAATAGGTCTCAAACCAATCCATGCATGATTGCGGTGATCACTCACACCCCGATTAATTTCATAGTATTCGCATCATTTGTTTTATCACAATGCTGAACTTTTACAATAACTCAATGGTGGAATATGTTGACATGGATCAAAGCCTATGAACAAGGGACTAGCCTTTTGAACTCGAGCATCTTTCTTTGGATGATCTACAAGTTTCAATACGAGCAACCAGCCAAGAATGTGGCAATCAATTAAAAAAAATAATTAATTTGGTCCCGGCATCGCTAATCTTGGCTGCAACAATCTTTCATCATTTGGTGGGGGTGATAAAAAATCATAATTTGTCATAACCAATATACTTATGGGTCAGGGCAGGGCGTGACTAATTTTGGCTGCAAACTTCCTCAGGATTTTACTCAAACAAAAATGCTCAATTTGTCATAAACAATATATACCGAACAACTAGAATATATAAGCCCCAGATGCATTTAGTTCTAGTACAAAAAATGAAAAAATGGGGGGAAAAAAAAAAAAGGAGTTTGGCGTAAGTTGGAAAATGTATCACTCTTCTCAGAAAAAGGTGGAAATCATACTTAGCACACTAACTAGAAACGTAGGAATTGAATTAGATAATAAAGATAATTCAATTATTTATTCAGTAACGCCCACGTATGGTGGGGGTGATGAAGGCATTCCCGCCAACCTCTAATACTTTTCCAGGCAGACGTCAAACGTCTTGGTCATTTTGGAAGTTGGAATACTTGTATGAAAACTTTGGGTGAAGAAAATGTTGTCGGACATGACATGACTGCCTTTTATTTCCCCCGCGTCCCCCGCCCTAATTACTAGGAAAAAAAATTATCACATATATGGTCATGAAAAGGAAATACTTCTATGTTCTTTAACCTTGAAACATATATCACAAGTCAACTACTACCTCTAGGCTCTAGTTGAATATGCGAATAGCTTTTTTATAAAAAAATCACTAAAATAAATGTTGGAGAAACCAAGTGCCAAGTAAAAAAAAAATTATATAGCACAATCGATGTATTTTAGTTCTGATTATATGACCGCTTGTCGCTTAAGGATAGGTCCGATTCTGAAAAAATTAATTTTTTATTAAGAAAAATTTTTAGATGGATTCATCCTATCATAAGCAAAATCTTTTATAGATTTTGATTGACTATTTTTAATCTTATAATTAATCATTATAAATTAATATTAATAATTAATCAATAATTAACTAATATATGAATTTTTTATTGATTTTACATATAATAATAGAATGAGTCTATGCAATATTTTTTTCTTGATTAGGCCACTTAAAAAATAGAGTATCCTCCAAAACAATGCTTATGATCTCGGTACCAGATAATAAATTTAGGAGCCAAAAAAAAAGAAAAGAAAAGAAAAGGCATATGAGAAGGCACATTCGTTTGAATTTTATAACTTACACAGCTCATCGTATTAGACTTCTTCTATAACTTATAGCCAACGTATCTTTCCTTCCCTCTTCAATTATTCGTCCAATTCACAGCCCTACGAACGGTGATAAGAACTCGGCAAGGCTACCATCATTTTTTCCCCCCTTTTCTGAGCTTATCCTTTTGGAACCACATCTTAAAGAAACGGGCAGGCAAAGTCTCAAACACCTTGACAACCTAACATAGACGATAGTGATCGACAGGCACAGGAATCCATCAAGATAGAAACAAAAGTGATACGATTAACCTAAATTTACCATCCGAGGCGTACCAACAGGTGCACAAATACTAACCAATATCATTGCACGGTACCGCACCATTCTCCCTCTGGTCGGGCCCATGTTTGACTGCAACCCCTGTCCTTGAGCTTTGACTCACCAACTCGGTACTAACCTCCTCAGAAATCAAATTTAGAGGTTTTGTTTTAGTTCTTCGAGAGTTTGGTTTGCCTTCCCCTTACAAAGTTGATGTGCTCATCCACAGAAATGTTTTAGGTGAACACTTGCCTTTTTAGTTGCATCACCAAGAAGTTTTTTATGTTAGCCACACTCGGGCATTGGGCTAAGACTGGTTATAAAAGTTTGTGGAAGTGTGGTTAGTTTTAACCCGCCAATTTCCCGTCCATGGATCAGTTTAGTTTCTATGTTTTCTTCAAGGAAGATGCACCAAGTGTCACCCCTCCAACTTTTTTGCTGGTGTTTTTTTTCCTATCCTATTTTCTTATCTTTGTGGCCGATTATTGCAATGGAAGGAGGATTTTGGATTTTGGAAGGGAATTTAAAGGGAAGTGCAAACCAATTTGTGATAAATTGGTGCGTGCATTTTACGATTTAAATGGCTTTGAAGAGGAGAACAAGTTAAAAAAGGTTGCACAAGTTTAAATAAGTCATTAGACAAAGATAACTAAGATGAAAATGGCGGGAAAGAATTTAAATTTTCTTTAAAAAAAAAAACACTTTACCAGAGATTTTAGAGCCTATATCTTCAGTTTATGCCTATTTCATAGCAGATCTTCTCATGGAAAAAAAAAAAAAATCTCACATAGGTGTTTTTATATAAAACAAATTATGCATTGCTGGCAAGTTATAGACTATAAGGCAAAAATGCCTGTTCATGTCAAGATCAAGTACGAAAAAAATAAAGAAAGGAAAAATATCTCCTATATAAAGAAATTTTCTTTTTATGTGTCTGGTTGCTGCTACGATCACAATTACCATTGTCATCACATATCTTCTTGCCACTGCAACTACCACTATTAACCTCATGGCCGTAGCAATCACAATCTCAACACCACCCACCAGCCCCTCAGTCGCTATCCCCCGCCACCATTAATGCCACTACCATCCCACAGCCACCAACACCACCATCTAAAGTTTACCAAGCCACGCATGTGGCCTTCCTACTTCCTGTATACGATCAACAATCTCATTCAGTATATGATCAACACGACTCCTGACCGTCCTATCAATGGGACTATTTAAACTGCTTCGATCTTCACCGTCCAATTAAAGAGTCCGTCATCATTTAGTCCAAGCCCACCCAGATTTAACTCTCTAGGGGCCTCATGCCACCTCTAGGCCCGCCCAGCCCATTAATAGGTTCTCCGGGCACCCATCTCCCGGATACGGTGCGCTGCGGGACAAAAAGACAGACATCCGTCCCGATCGCCATCAGACGGCCCATACTCGCCACCCTCCCCACTCCCGCCAACCGCACCACGTTCCCTTGTACCAGCGCCCAGCGAAACGGCCAGCCAGACACGTGTACGGCATCCGCTCACTCCCGTCCCATCTCCGTTCGACTCGCGAGCAACCGACCGCATGGATCGCCGGCGGTGCTGGTTAACTTAACCGTCAGCCCAGTCGAAGGCGTGGATGCGGTCACGCCCATGCGGCCATGCCCCTTGAGGCTACTTGTCCCACCACGTCAAATATAAAGAATGTTGGAGTTTGGTTCATTTCAGTCGCTCACCTTCATCAAATTTACACCCAATAAAAGAATTAATATATAAATTGAATCTTTCCAAAAACAGGGGGAAAAAAAAAAAAAAACGAAACGGAGAGAGATAGGTGTTCATCTCACGATAGTAAAGGAAAACGATTAGTTCTTTTCCTCCTCACTACGGTTTTTTTTTTTTTTTTTTTTTTTTGCCCCTACTATATCTAAGTTTCTTTACTTTTCTTTTTTTTCTTTTTGTTGTGTTTTGGACGGCCAGCGATGGGTAGGGGTGACGGGACTCGTGGCTCAAGAGAGGAAGACTTGGACGCTTCCGGTTCGGAGACAGCGGCAGACGGGGCAGGCATCGCCGGCGGCGGTGTCGCAGGCGGAGCAGAGGCAGAGGTGGCGGCAGGGGAAGAGCACCACCGAGACCGGCCGGCACAGGCACGCGCGGCACGCCCGCACCGGCTCGACGCGATCCGGGTCGACGTGGGCCGACTCGGCGTCCGCCGGCGACTCGCCGCCAAACTCGTCCACCTTTCTCTGGGGCAGCGCGGCGGCGGCGGCGGCCGCTTGCTGCAGTTGGGCGTGGAGGGAGGCGGCCGTGGTTTGCTCGGCCATGGCCTTGGCCTGCCACGCCATCGACTCGGCCCTCAGGCGGGCGAGGCGGTCCTCGAGCTCGGCGCTACGTCGCGCCGCCCGCTCCACCTCCGCCTCCTTTTCTCGTAACCTCCGCGCGGCTGACGACTCCGCCGCGCCCAGCAGCGCCCGGTAGTGTCTCTGCCGCCCCTCTGCCAAGGTCCGCCGCAGTTGCTCTCCCTGCCACGATAAAAATGCGATTTTTAGGTCCCCACTCCTGTATAAGAGAAAGAAAGGCCCAAAAGAGGAGAGAAGGGTGACTACCTGGGCGCGGAGGAATTGCTCCATTTCCTCCTTCTGTTGGTTGATTTGGGTGGCGAGTTCTTCGGAGAGGATGTAGGAGAAGGGGGAAGAGGAGGAAGAAGAAGAGGAGAGGAAGAGATTGGATCGGTTCTGGTTCTGGTGCTGCTGCTGTTGGTCATCGAAGGCCAAACGGAGGCCGGTGGAGACGATGGGAGGAGGCTGACTCTGGAGCTGGGCGAGGCTTATAAGCGTCGGGGGCGGAAAAGGCGTCGAACAGGGCTGAGATTGCAGCGAGAAGAGGCTCATCGGGAGGTTCTGCTGCGCCGGGGCCGCCATTGGAACCGACGGCTCCTCTCTTCCCCTCTTCCTTGGATTCCCATTCACTGTCCCACGAAACCAAACAACCCAATCTCTTCTCAGACGCCACCGAAGACGGAAACCATCGCATACAACCATATCACAGAGAAAGAAGAGGCAAAGATGGCATCTTTATCTCACCTCCATTGGAGAAGAACACCGCGGATTGATCAAGGAACCCAGGTGTGGACTGGGGGTAATCCATTTCCTTCCTCTCTTGCTCCCCTCTGCATCAAAACACAAAACTACTCAGAAAAAGACCAAAATATTCGAACTTTCGTGAAGAAATCCAACGACATGCGAAGGAATTGAAACACGGAGCACACCTTGTGTTGAGAAGTAGAACGTTGGATGGGTATTGCGCTTGAACCGCCATTACGAATCCCCGAGAAGAAAACGGGATATAGTGAGAGAAAGATAGAGAGCGAGCGAGAGGTGGGGAAAGAAGCAAAGAGGGGATTCCTGAGAGCAGGGATGGGGGGAATAAAGGGAGAGAAAGAAGCGGTGGAGGAATCGAAGGCAAAGCCAAAGAGGAGAAGACCGACTATTCGTTACCCTCGTTCTCGGCTCTTGTTCTCTCTCGCCCGCTCGTCGGATTTCGATGTGGAAAAAAAAAAAGAGAGGGAGAAAGCGAAGGGAGAAGAAAACGAGCGAATCAGTCCAGGCAAAGTCGGGCTTCTTAATACGACCCTTCTCGCGGTGGGAGGCTGCTAATAACCACATTAAAATTTCTTTCCTTAATGGGAGATTGTGATTTAGTTTAGATTTAGTTTTAAAACTGGAATATTATTATAATAATTATAGGGCATGTGGGGGAGAGCAGGGAGATGAATGGTGAGTGGCTGGCCTTTGTTTGTACATTGGAGAAATACGAGGGATTCCTTTGGATCCTGGCACTCGATTTTTTTCTTTTTTCAAAATTTTATTATTATTATTATTATTTTCTCTTGGACTTCAAGATTGATTCCAACATCCCAATAATTAATTTTTTTTTTTTCCTTCTTCTTTTCTTATCTTACAAAAATCAAGAAGTGGCGATTAAATCCGTCAACGTAACCTTGGTTGGTTGTTACACGCTTTTTGCTGGATTTTTGTATTTTGGATTATTTTTGTAAGGAAAGGTTGAATTGACTATTATGTCATTTTCGATTTTCCAGCTCAAGTAACAAATTCAATTGAATTTTGCATTCCATCAACTTGTTATTCTCGCACATGTTTATATGGTATGGTATGTTATTATTTCACATGTTATTCCGTCGAGGAATAAAACTAGATGAGTTTTTACCACATATCCCGCTTCCTTCTTTTCAGGTTTAATTTACTTTTTTTTTAATCGAGAAAAAAAAAAAAAATGAAGGTCCACTTATATTTCCCCTCTATGGTTCATTTGCTAAAACTAAAAATTAAACCAAGAACTGTGTTAATGCTTATTATATTCAATGCAAAGATTTGGTAATTATTGATAGTGTTGTCACGCAAACATATTTGATTCTCAGGACAATAATATTTCTAAATTTAAAGATTTTTAAGCTTTAAAAATAGTCTCAACAAATAATTATAATTTATCCGAGTAACTAATTTACAATATTAATATGACAAAACCATCATGATATGACATATGAGATGCAAACTTTTTATGATGGAATATCGTGCCAAACCACAAACAATGAATCCTTGCATGTTTTTGCGAAGTTAGATAAAATAATTAAATATTAGTTTATTTTAAAAATAACTCACATGCATTGGAGTCATTTAAATAGTGCATCGGAATCATTAATAGGCTCTTGATCCTCCCATTTGAGTGACAATTCTGCATTTAAGGGGTCCATAGAAAATTAGATCACAACCCTTATATTCACTTAAAAAGAACCAAATTCAGGTGCCGTATTTATTTATCATTCCAAATTTGTTTATTCACACGCTATTCTCCCTGGCTAATTATCCATCTTAACACGCACTCGTGCTATCTAATAATTAATTTAAATATTTATTTTAAATTTTATGAAAAAGAGCATATGCTTAATTATAGAGGGTACGATGGTTCTGACATTACACCATGATCCTTATTTGAAATGCGTTGGCATCCCATTCTGTCAGGAAGCAAAGTTTCTCATCACCCAACCAACCATCCTCACACCCCGAGGCAAAGACCTTTAACCAAAAAACGTCGTCCAATCCGCCACAAACCATTTTCTAGAAACCATGGTACAACAAAGCTTCCAGAAAATGAGCTAAATCCGCCACGATAAACCTTGCAGGGAGAGTCAAATACACGGTTCTGGAATTAAAACCCGATGGCTCGATGGGTGGACGCATCGAGGAGGACCCAACAAAAGGACCCTTAGATTCCCAACCCCAGCATTAAAGTGCGGACAAAGAAAAGGCAAGCGGATGGCTTCCTTTGATAATTTCACAAGAATGAGTTAATGTCATGTGCTTCTTCCAAGGAGGGCCCCCTCCCAGCGCACAATAACTTCCAAGCAGGCTGTTGTCATGCCCACACACATGAGCATCGAACCCATCCATTAAAGAGAGGATTTAGTATTCTTGTGCACCCAATTATTTGACATAACAAATGCACAAGAGAGAGCAAAAAATTGAAGGAGTGGAGGGGGTGAATCACGCTTTGGGGGGGGTGGGGGTCATCCGGACCCCATGGGGGCGGCGACTCCCACGAATTCTCTGGAAAGTGCCTCTCTTGCTTGGGCGCTTCTCTGCAAGGATATCTACCGAGTCTCCATCCGTTATATGTACAAACTATGAAAAATTACCCATGGAGTTAAATATTTTCTTTTTTTATGGTGTGAGCGGTGTTCTTTATCTTTTCTTTTCCGCAGAAAGGGACGGCTCTCGTTTTAAATTGCCTTCTGTTTTGGTCTAGAAATGTGCCGACGTTCCGTCTTTTCTTGTTACAGAGTAAAAGCTAGGCCTATGAATGGCTCAGGTTTAGACTCATCTCAAGGCCTGGTTTAAATATTTTGTGAGCAACAAGGCCCTTGTAATGCAAATAACAGACATTATTTGATATTCTGAGCAGCAGACCTTGAATAAATAGCGGTATTATATTCATTATTATCCATTAATTCTTATTATATAATGGTTAATAATAGCTATCATGGTGGTCATTATGTTCTGCGTACGAATGAGTCCACGGGTAGGTAAATTGCACGAGATTATTTTGGAACGGGGTGAATGATAATTTTGGAGGGGTTGTTCCGCTATCCAAGGGTATCGCCATGCTAGGCCCACTGCCGATGTTGTTGGGGCCCCACTTGGACATCGGGAAATGGAGGCAACTCATTATGAAAGCGTAGCCTGACAAATTTCCATTGCCGAAGATCAAAGTGGGACCGGACCAGATAAGTTCCGATCGTGGGGTCCACAGGGCAGCACCGACCGAGCCCGGTTCGCGGTCTCGGTGGTGACTGTGGGTCGAAATCGTCGTGCAAATAAGCCGAGGGCCATGCGAAGGATACAACCAGCCAACCATCACCGTGAGCGAAGTTGGGTGATGAGAGCTTATCACGGCTTGAAGATTAAACTATTTGGAGTCAGATCCCACCCCGATTAGGATATGCAGGTCATTGTCAAGCCTGACTCCATCCTTTTGAACCTTTCAATTGGAATGCAACGGGGATGGGATGGCGTAGAAAGACCGGTAAGCTGTCCTGGATATCCTATCCTATTGATGGGTGCTGGATGATTGGTTACGATATCTGCAGGATGTCTTTATGCCATCATACTAAGAATAAGAAGAATAACATCCCTACTCATTTACCGCTAATTACTCTCAAATCCTTGCGCTGGTGGAATTAGAATTTGAAACCAGGCTTTTAGGCAACGTGACAGCTATCAGATTCAACCAACCTGGTATGCTGACTTCTTCAGACCTAGCTAGCATGAAATCTTTCGGTTGGCAAAAAAAAAAAAAAAAAATCAAATTTTTAGATGGATCGTGGTATCCCCTGAATGAATTATAAAAGGAGGTAAATGTTCTCCTATTTGTTTTAGGAAAAATGTCATCCCAATCTTGCTTCCAAGATATTGATGTCTCTCATATCTCTCTCCTTGTGGCGTGTTTACCGAAGGTTTTATGCAAAAATCTTTTTGAATGTACGAGATACATATCGTATGGATAGAATACCTAGGAATGTAAATCCTAATGGATGCTCAAGTAGCATGTCCATGTAAACTCTCACCAGATGCCAGATATCCCCTAGGAGGAAAAAAAGATAGGATTAGGAAGACAGACCATTGATTTCACAATCCCATCATGTACTCACCTTACATCTTGTCTAAGGGGTCTAAGCTAGACCTAACATGAATCTTGCAGCATAACATCCATGCCTTAACAATGTAGTCAGCATCAAAACCAAACAATTGCTGAATTGCCGCGACTATTAGGTTGCTCAGTGGCAAATCAATTGATATGTGAATGAATACAAACTTCAAAAGTGTTGCGCACTATTCTCTTACCTACTGTACTGTACAAAGATTATTTAACCATCTGTATAAAATTTATAAGGGAAGAAAATAGTCTTTATTTGAGAAGAGTAAAAAATCTTATATAAGGATGGATTCAACTAGTCAACATATCTTTCGGAATGCATGACCTTCTAATCATCATGCGACGTACGTACGTATATGCCGAGCATCAAATTGCATAATATCCTTTTTTTTTTTTTTTGATAAATCAGATTTATTATACCAATCTAGTATAAATATATCATGATACGAGTTGATGGCACGCAACAATCAACATGGTTGTTGGCTACACGGCACATGGGCTTTGTTCTTGCTTTTATCTTGATAGAAATAGAAATAATAAAGTTGAATATGTTAGGATCCGCGAGCCAACCACTTTTGTTGGTGGTGATGGCAGGGTTGAATCGAGCCCAAGCTGACCAAATTAAGGTTGAGTTTGGTATGGCTTTGTCCTCGTTAGGCTCCTCCAACCATCATTTATATATGAGGCATGACGTCTGTTCAATAGTCTCTCCTCTTGTGGATGTCTCTTTGTGTGCTACCTCCTTTTGCCTTAGGCCAGATGGTGGTGGGAGTGGTCATCACCGATTCAGCATTCACATCTCCAACTCTTCTTTATCAACTCTTTTCCGATCCATTGCACCCAATAATTGTCGAGCACCGTCTTAGGCCAATACCCAACAAATGCCTATCTCACACTGACATAGGTCCGGGTAGGACTTTTAGCTGGGGGAAAGGTAGATGTGGTGGGTTTGGAACTCTTATCTCAGTGAGGAACAAGTGGCAACCTCGCCAAGGGTGGATGGTGAGGTGTTGTATTTGATATGATAGTCTAATTGGGAAAAGAAACAAAGCAAGCAACAAAAGACTCTGCCGGCTTTTTCTTTCTTCCTTTTTCTCTTTCTAAGTGCGAATTCTACCAACATACATCTTCGACATATCGCCATTAACTGGTCGCCATATCATCTTGGATGATGATCTCGAAAAATCTAATTGATGCAAAATATATATGATGGTTAGATCTTCAAGGACAATGTGGCCAGGCATGTATCTCGATTGGTGGAAGTAAAAGCTTTTACCAGGATAATTTTTTTTTTTTTTGTGCTTCTCGTGATGGACTTATTCCAAGGAGAGATGGATCGGACTTTGCACCACCAACAGATGCAGACTTGTTAACATGAATCTGCGAGCACATAGGAGGAATCCATTGACATTTATTAGGTGAAGAGGAACAGAATACTTGAATAAAGGAATATTATACTTGAAACATCAAATTTATGGGATTACCGACGGCAACATCGACATAGCGCTATTGGCTTTTCAAATGGAGTTCAAAATATGGTTCACCTCCTTCATTTGATGATCGAGTTTGGATCCTCTCAAGTTTGAGATTTCGACCTGAGAATCAGGGACTCAAGGATTTTTAAACAAAATTATAGTTCTTGATCGTGATTTTGGTTTGGATCTGGGTAGCAATTTAATTGATGAAAAATATCATAAAAATTATAATTCAAATATATTTTGCAAATTACGCATCCAATCCTTCTTCTTCTTTTTTTTTTTCAGTGAAGACAAAATAAGACAAAATAAGTAGTGTTAGGGAAACAACTCAAATTCTTTATTACATCATTCTCATTATTATTATTATTATTTTATACATAAGGTTGTCATAAGCCCCGAAACATTACGTTTTGGTTATATGTGAAAAAAAAAAATATTTTGTTGGCTTGAATGTAAAACTGAGCTTGCACATGCATAAAATCTCATTGGAGATTTTTTTTTTTTTTTTTCCAAAAAAGGAATGAAGATTCACCTAGAAAGTCTCGTTATTAGGTACAAGGCCTATCTGGAATAGCTTTTTATTTATCATTTTTAATTTTTAAAATAAAGTCGTAGAAATCAATATAAAAATATGTTTGGTGTCTTTTTTTTTTTTAAAAAAAAAAACTATTTTAGCCGTTTCTAGAAAAATGTTGCTTTTATTGTTTTCTAAAAATAATAAATTCATTTCTTCTATCACCAATAACCATCTCCATCATTTCAACATCACTATTGCTATTGCTGTACCACCATCATCACCGTCAGCATCATCTCCACCACCGCTTAATTTGTAATAAAAATTTATAAATCTTGTTATCTTTGCCTATGATTTTTAACAAAAGCGAGCAACTGAGGATTTTTTAGTTCTGCGTGATTCCTGATGATGAAGGTGGGAAATCATCTCTGGAATCATATAAAATAGCGGTATAGATATAATCACATTTTATCGTCCCATGAATGTAATCATTCTCACAAGACTTAGACCCATTACACTAATAGAGGTCCAAAGCAATTATTATTCAGATTCGTATACATCCTTATCTATTAATTTGTCTCATCATGTAATATCTGTGCAAGAACTCTAAGGAGTCTTACAATTAGTATGAATCTTTTTGTGTTAAAAAAAGTTTTTCAGATTTGGGTGAATTAATAACAGTAATCCTCTCCAAAAACATGCGAACCTTAAAAATCTCCATTCACTAAATCAAAACGCAAGACTAAATGCGAAATTGTAGAGATGCGAGTTTCTAAGGTCTTAGCAGATGTACATTTTAACTCTTAGTTACTTTTTACACAGAATTGTAAATAAATATTAAAAAAAAAAAAATTCAAGGCATAACTTAATAATCTTGAAATTTCTTAGGGTACCCGTCTACCTATGAACCTCCTCTACTGTTTTCAGATCTCGTTTTCTACCATTTCTCTCTCTACTCCATTCTTCACCTTTGGTCCCACCTCCTTACGAGCTGTGCACATTTGTTTCATATTTCGAATCCAAAAAGTAATGCACAATGCACCCAACGTATATGGGAATCTTTCCAAAGTCTTTTTCCCACTTGGAAGAAGGGCGAGAGGTCGCAATCTTGCCGTGGCTTGCCTAGATTTATTTATTTATTCCAATAGTAATGCGCTTGGATTCCCACAGGCACCAAGTCCCCTAGAACGAGCCACTCCTTTTCCAAGCACAAGACACTAGTTCAAGTCAATGGCTTTCATGGGTAACCGGGACCTTCGTTTTTTTTTTGTTGGCGCTGCTCATCTCACCGCCTCAATCTAAAGAAATAGGATGCCAAGAGGCAAACCATAAAGTGGATTCAGGCCATGTAGCCTAATAAAGGATGCTAGTACTCTATGATCATATATCTCGGAGTGGATCCCCATTCCCCATGACAATACTTAACCAAAAATCAAAAACCGAAGATTTTTTTTCTTTCTTTTCTTTTTTTTTCATTTACCTTGTATAAAAAACTATGGAGAAAGCCAATTTCACACATACTTCCAACAACATTGGGGAGGGCATTAAGGTGGTCATGTTCCTTGATTGTGAGGGGAGAAAAAGGATCCCAAATTTTTTTTTCCTCGCAGCAAGATAACCATTTGAATCGATGCAGTTCACATGCACCAATACCTCATGCAACCATTGACCGTGGGAAGATGAAGAAAGGGAAGGGCGTGGCTTTCAATATTTCATTCGGCCACCTTCCGAACCCTGCTCCTTAAAAGCGATTCTGAAGGCTGTTCACAAATCTTTCCTCGGGCCTTCAGCTCCATGTGATGATCTGTCTAATGGAAAACTACTAGGAAAACTTTATTATTATTATTATTATTATTATTTTCACTTTTCACCAATATTTACCATGGGGTCAGATACCTTTACAAAAGGTACCGGACGCGTCCGGTGGCAGCAAAACTTGGGTGGCCAAGGCCCATTTTCCTATTTCCTTCCAAACGAGTCAAGGGACTACCTGCAAAGGGCCCCAATTCACGAGGCTCATGTGACTCCTTTCTCACTTGTCCCATGGAAATTGATGCAAGACGGGCGAAGACAGCAAGTCCGACTCCCATGACCCCTCACCACCGCCAAGAGATGGTGCAAGTGCAAACAATGCTTCAAAAGAAATATGAGAGACCAAGGAGATTAAGCAATTTTTTGTTCAAATGAAAATGATATATGGGCAGTAATTTCACTCCTAAGGAGACGAGTTTTACCTTATCTAGTGGATGATGATAAAATCTAACCCGAAATCGACCTGGATATATATATAATTCTTCATAAATCATTTTCTCGAGCTAAAAAAATTAATTTTTACATAAAGATCTTAACTTTTTCATTCCATCTGATGCGTCCAGTCCACCAAATCTAACTCTACCTATCTATACTGTTCCAAGATTATCCATTTTGCCCATCCTCATACGAGTATGGATAATGATCTACCCTGTAGACTCCTAATTGTTACCATATTATTAGAAGGGAATAGTATATCCTTAACAATATTTTTTTTTTTACAAAAAAAAAAAAAAAAAAAAAAGGGGGGGAAAGGAAAAGGGAAGCATGCTGCCCCGGAGGGAGAGGGATGAAAGGTTATTTTAAAATCGGCTGGCCTTGTTGATGTAGCGGTATCGGTGGGTCAAGTCACCCCCTCTCAACCATTCCGATTTCCACACCGCATTATTAACGGGCTTCCAAAGCCTCATCTCTTCTTAGCAGTACAAACACCAATGCAAAGCGGTGTCAGATTCCTTTCCTTCGCCACCACGTTGCCTCTCAGTTGTGGCTGGCCCTCTCGCCTCTTAATGCTATCATGCTTTCCTCACCCACCTTGCACACTTCCCTACTCTCTCACTGACATCTTCTCCTACTCTTCACCTACTTCTTTAGCACCATTGGTATTTTTTGTGAGCAAGAGTGGTGAGAAAGGGCATCTAATCCTTTCTTTCCTTTGCTACCACTTGGATGGACCAATGAGTTGGCATCACAATTCACAACAAGCTTGTTTCTTTTGCCAGCTTTGCGAGAGTTTTGTAGGGAGAGGTTTTATAAGCTCTCTCTCTCTCTCTCTCTCTCTCTCCTCTCTCTCTCCATCACATGCCTCCTCTTTTTTACGAGAAAAGAACTCTTTGTGCACCCTTGGCGTACTCCAATCCGATTTTTTGCATGCTACCACGAATAAAATGGACGGTAAACATCTTTAATGTCTCTGAGTGGAGTGGGACATGTGAGAAGGCTCTCGCCACATGACACTGTTCTCCTCACAGGCTTTGAAGATGGCACCAACGGGGCCAGCCCACCTTCAAAAAGAGTGAGGTATCTCGAGTGTGATGCCTGCACACTGAAACAAGGTGGGCATAGGATACACTGTCCTCCCCCCGTAGGACCCACATCTCGATGCCCGGCCATCCACCTGGTGAGGGGGACCAGCTCTCTTGTCTGATGCTGGTGGGTCCCTTACCTAGTGGCCAGGATTCAGGCTACAGGCATTACTCTCGGTGTGGCAGGCACTGCGCATCACTTCAAATTGTCTCTGCGGTAACTTGATCTTGATCCAACCCATCCTTGGCAAGATAGCACGTATCTCGGCACGACAAAGCCATTAGTAGTACTATTGGTGGACAAACCATCAGTCATGCAGCTCGCGATCTCTTGGACGCTTGAAGACTTGTTAAGCAAGCAGAAATTTATGAAGATTTAGACGTATGTAGTGAGGGAAATTGGATTGCAGGACATGCATGTTCTGCATGGGGATATAATTTATTTTGGAGCATCAACCATTCGGCACCTCTCTGGTCAAAGGATATTGTGCATACATAGAAAGTTTATATATATTGTCTCATTTTAATTAAGTCTTCCATCAGCAAATAGGATTATTTCTTGGTTGTTGCATCGATCCTCCATTTGGAGAATCTACTTTGCAAGTTGGGAGGTAATTTTTCCAATCAATTCTATGACCTGCATCCATATTCTCCAAAGAAAAGCCTAAAAAAGGAGGAGGGTGGTGGGGGGTTTTTGTGGGGCTGGAGGTTTGGTTTTGTTAGGTCTCTCATCAAAACAAGGTCCAGGGTTGAATCGGTATGATCGTGCTTATTATTACAAGATCCGACCATAAAGTAATGCCTCCACTCTCTATTCGTAGTTTTTATTTTTTTATGGTAGAAACACTGTATATTATTAGTAAAATTCGTCCGATTTTTTATTTGAAATGAAAACATCACATACAATTTGTGATTAATTCTTCTTCTTCCTTGGAGCAGAGAAAAACATCGGATACCAGTTCTATCAAGTCTGCATTGGTCCGTCTTTGCTGCAGAGAATCATGGAGCCCACCTAGCATCCACCCTCGCAAGCTTTAATATACTTAGCTCATTCGGCAATTGGCACGTAACATTGTCAAATTTTTCGATATGAATTGCAAACAATGCAGAAATCCTAGGTCACTTGGTATTTTTAAAAGCTATTTGCTGTCACATTGGCCACAACCATCGTCACCATTATCAAAAAATGATGCCGTCTCTCGCACTCCCACTTCAGAATAGAATTAACATATACCATATGAGTCACTGACCTTGTTTAGTTTCCTTGATCACGTGCCATCAAGGAGAACATAAGAAGGTAAAATAAAATGACTTCAATGGTCCTAAAGCTTGAGCAAGTAAAGCCAACCCTTTCCACATCCCCCATAGCCTCCAATTGTTTTAGATTAAGTCATCTCTCTTGGTGTTCTTTTCTCCCTTGTCCTTTACTTTTGTCATCACAAAGTCTAAGAAAACTTCCATTAATTTTATTATTGCCATGCATTTTTATAAAGTGCAGTTCCTAATGCCCTTCCGTTCCCACTAGCACTTGGGTTTTTCCATCATGCTTGTCCTCGGGTTTGGCTTCCACTGCCTTGCGACCTCTCCATTATTGACATTGGCAAGGAGCACCGAGTCTCCGCCTACCTTTAATATTGCCCCTATAAGCTGCCGACCACTCTCTCTAATGGCATGTTATTCCAAAAGATGAGCTCATCTGTGTCCATCCCCTGGCCAAGTCCTTTTGTAGCTCTATTAATAATTACCACTACTTCATTTGAACAGTCTATAAAATTCACAAAGCTTCCATTAACATGGGTTTGAATATTAGCTAAGGGCAGGACTGCCATAACCCAGTCTGCTCCACCTACCAATATTTGCGATTCCTAAGTTACTCTGGAAAGGTTGCTTGGAAGGTTATTAGTAAAACCAGCATCTGTTAACCAAAATAATTTATAAAGATGATATGCTCATCATTTGGCGACATATTATGGGTCAATAGATTAGGTGTCGATCGGTTGGTCGGAGTTCAATTTAATCGAGCCTGGCCGGTCTAGTGGTGAGACACCTCATGCACAAGGGATGTGGCAGGGTGTTAATCTGAAAAGCAACAAAAATATATAGTGGGTCTAGGGCCCAACGATCACGTAGAAATAGTTAGCGTACTGGAACTGCAACCTGGATCTGAGGTTAATTAGTTGTTATCATGCCGACACACCAGATATAATATAATTTATGTTCAATATTGGTCCAATTTGTGGCACACAAAGTTGCGTATAAAGACATGCTTACAATCTTTATTCATCTCTTGACGCCATTTCTCACGATCTTTTTGGTTAATTAGTGAGTTTCTTTGTTATTTTCTTGTGAAAAATACAGGAGGAATGCCACCTTGGTTTGAATCTGAAACCACTCCCCACCGAGGAGAGGGGTGATGTACTTTTGGATCATGCTATGTCTAAATGGCATGGTTTTCATTTTGGTATGTAAATTAGGCCATTTTATTGGTTGTATCCGTCTAGAAACATGGCTCGCTCTGTGCCTCATGTGTTGCTTAGGATCCTTTTTTGTGCTCTGGTAAAATGCCTCAGCCTATTCTATCAGAAGGCTTTCATGCTATTTCTTTCACTTGATGGTACATTTGATTTGTACCAGCCTCATTTATAGGATATGCCAACATGATCGCTATTTCAAGCACATTTTAATTGAATTTAGTTGCTATTTGAAATTCAAATTTAAAATGCACTAGAAATGATAATTATATCGGTATATCTTATGATTAAGATTGGTATGAATGAAGTCTACTGCCCCACTGGATGGAATTAGTAGGATAGGTTTTTTTCATCCCGGGGAAAAGAAAGATCTTAACATGATAAGAACAGAGAATGTGGTGCACGAGGAGCCTCTTATTAGAATTATGGCAATTCTTTCTTCTTCTTCTTCTTTTAAGAAGGAGAGTAATGTATTACTCGTCAAATTTTATTCTAAATAAATGAAGAGAGAATATGCAGTTTGCATAAATTACATCATAGAAGAATAAAAGAAACCAAATGAGAGTGGAGGGAGCGAAATGTTAAAATATCAAAGGTTGAAAAGATGCAAAGTAGTGCTTGCTTATGCCATGATGGTTGAAGGCACGGCACAAACAGCCAAATTTGTTCACCTAACTTGACCACAATCTATATTGATTTGATAACTCAATGAGTGGGGCTAAAGATGATTAGAATAATTGTGCTAGCAAAGAGAATAATTGTGCTAGCAAAGACTATTTATTGGGTTTGTGTCTTTAATTTCATTCAATCTTTGGAATCTTTTTGGATGGATGAAAGCAATAATATGTATATAAAGAATTTATTCTCTAGCTTCCTCTTATTTTTAGGAGAAATTTAGAGGTTTGTTATCTAATGGCTAGCATTTTAGTTACCTTTCCTAATGACAAACTAGTCACA
>QRFJ01002059.1:398409-436843 GCA_006176705.1 Cocos nucifera | reverse complement strand
ATTTAAAATTAAATAATTTTTATTTGCTGTTTATCAGATGTTATTATAACACTTATAATATCAGAAAATAGTAAATAAGAAGATCTAAAATATGATTTAATCAGATTAAATCAAAGACATGCAAAACTATTCTATAGAACTATTCTATTCTAGAACTAGTCATGCATATCTTCTTAATCTTAGATCCAAATCATTTAATTTTAATTTTTTTGATTTCAGATCTGATCACATCTCATGTGACATCTGAAATCACTTTATTTTTTAATTAAAATAAAATTAAAATTAGATCTAAATAATTTAGAACCATGGCTCTGATACCAGTTGAAGGGAAATCCTGATTTCCCGGTCCAGGTTCGTCCAGATCTGATTAGATCAAGAGATATATTTCAAAAATTTTCTCTTGATCCCAATCAGATCTTGATATGTTTCAGATCTGATTCTTATTATTTTAATAAAATAAAATTAAAATATAAATTAAATTAAATTTAATTTACCTGATCTGGGTAATCCTATTACCCTGTTGATGATCCTGTTTGCAGCGGAAGGTTCTGGATCTAGCCACGCAAGCGCCTGGCCTCTACCGATATCCACTCGGATTGGATCTGGAGATCCTCTTCTTCTCTATCACACCTCCAAAAATCAGATCTGGATCTGATCTGGAGGATCTTCAAAACTCTTTTGAAGATCTGCAGTCGTCCTTTTGCAGCAGCGCAGCCTTCTTGCTTTTGATCGCCTTTCCTTGATCTGAATCGCACCAACCTAAGTCCAAAACACCTTTTGGACGTGGAGAGCAAGGGGAGAAGAAGCTATGGCATGGAGAAGGAGGGGAGAGGCAGCCTTGGGGCGTGGGGTTTCTCAATTGAATTGCATTAGCATTAGGGTTGGGCGCAGGGTCTTATTTATAGACCTCTTGTGATCCAACTCCTCTTCCTCTCAACCAATCACAACCCTTTGTGAAATCAGATCTAAATCTGATTGGTTGGAATAGAGACCCCTGGATTCCTCCTTAGAGGGCACCTAAGACCAGTCAAACTGGATTCTTAGTAGAACTCTGATTGGAATCCAAAAGGGAGGTGGAGTCCTTATCCAACAAGGACTCCTAGGCGCCTCCTACTTGGGCTCACGCCACCCTTGGCGTGCGCCCTTCTCCTTGCCAGGTTCTGGCAGGGGGACAGGCCCCCACCAGCTCTCCAATAGGTGCATGACATGTGGTCAAAAGTCAAAGGGTCAATGGTCAACGTTTGACCAGTCAAAGGTAGACTTTTGACCAAAGTCAAAGAACAAGAAATGGCAGGTGACCAAAAATGGCAGGTAATGTCTTACAAATAAGACAACCTATTCTGACTTGGACAACCTCCAGTCAGACCATATGAAGGCCTCTGATTG
Organism: Cocos nucifera; assembly: GCA_006176705.1. NCBI lineage: Eukaryota > Viridiplantae > Streptophyta > Magnoliopsida > Arecales > Arecaceae > Cocos > Cocos nucifera. The sequence continues at coordinate 435,457 of QRFJ01002059.1, read as the reverse complement.
AGCACAAACTCCTTTGGCTCAGTCAGGACAACTTATTTATGATAGTAAAAGAAGAACGTTAGGTTCAATCGAGTGCTAGCACGATTTCTTTGAACCTAATTGAATCTCATTCAGATCAATTGAACTAGATCAGTTCAATTGATGATCACCAGATTCAAACCCTTGTTTGTGTGACCCAGTTAGGTTCAGTTCTGTATGGTAATGGGATATGTCATGATCTCTATCATCGACATCATCGAAACTCCTTTCGATGGATCAGAACTCTTCTGATTCGAACAGCTAGAATGATCGATCATCTAAATCATTCTAATTGCTCCCAAAATCCACCAGTGACATCCTAGCAGTATATGGTGGCAACCCATCAGAGCTGAATGCGAACCTCTTGGTGCAGCTACCTGTGTGATTTAGTTCTTCTATCTTGAGCCCGATCAGATTAGGGTTAAGGTGAACTCGTCAAACCCTAGTCTCTGTCATATGATGTAATCATTCGATTCGAGTCCAATGTGAAAATCTAAATAGAAACTCTTTCTATTATTTCACTCTACCATGGCCATGGATTTCTGGACTTGATTCTCATGATCATCATAGGGCTACTCCTCTACCACCGAGGTAGATAGATCCCATCTTGATGCAATCCAGTTCCTACAATGAACATGCTATAGCCAACATACACCTCAGGGTTCCATATGGCTAGGAGATCCGAGTAATGGTGTAGTCAAACTATAACACCCTCAAGGTGAACTGCCGATGCATCTCAGGTCAAAGAACCAGACACACTACTGCAGCATCGAGTCAGTCATTGACGAGAAGGTAGACTCCCTAATGACTACTCGAGGTGGTCACGCTCAGTGCCCTCGTTCTCTAACGAGTACCTGTACTCTCACTCCGGTGTCTCCACACCGTAGACTCAAGACTCATCTACTAAAGAGAAGCGATCGTACACCAACCTTCCGGATCAATCACCATCCTCGTGATGATCCTATGGTCGGGAGCTGTTTATGAGTTAATAATGATTATTCATGTCTTAAATTTTCAACTCTTGAAAATATGAATTATCATTACCATTAACTCAAAGGATGTATCACAGACACTAAATACACATGTGTGATAGAAAATAACCCATTTCATTAACTATAGTCAAAATTATAATTTTGCCCCTAGAAGTGTATTACAAGTGTCGGTCAATTCTGGCTTCTACGGCACATATATCTAACAGTCGCCCCCGCCCGGAACTTTATGGAGGTGACAATGTGGGTGTGATTTGCTGAAAGGATGCCGGCGGCTGAATCGATGCCGCCGTTGGTTGCACGAGTGGGACCGTCAGAGTGGGACCGTCAGAGGCATCGATTGTACCGTTGAGGGTGGAGCAGGAGCAATCAAATTTGGCTGCAGCACCATTAAGGAAGGCACGATCATCGTTTGGATCCCTTGGACAATGGTCGCCAAGGAGTAGACCTGCTGAAGAAGTAAGTTGAATTGGTCCATGGTGACATTGGCCGACTGGACGAGTGGAGAGACTTCCACTGCATGGAGCTGAATGTGATCATCAACCCTCAGGTCTGGTTGCTGTAAGGTGGTGGCCTCAGCGACATCGTTGAGACGGGACGAGGTCTTTTTCGGAGCCATTGTTATTTATTGTGGATTGGTTTGATCTTTAAAGACCAGACGACCAATTTTTCACAGAAATTATGGTAGGCTAAAAATTTAGCCCATCCTTCTTCTAGCACCAATCTGTTACTACTGAGAATCGTCGACTTCAGAATTTGAGGAATGGCTCCGCACAGATAAGCTTGAGAACCTGCAAAACAAAGTTTGGATTGGAGGATTTAGTCTTCGGCAAGGATCCTCCGACGCTCAAGTTAGAAACAAGCAGGAGCTAATTTCTTTTCAGAGAAATTTCTTGCTTATCTAGATTCTCGGGGTTCGTGGTATTATGAAAAAGTTTTTACACAATGGTTACGTCATTTCGCTGATTTTGGACCACTAATCTCATCGTGATGAGATTTCTGAAAATCTTTCGAATACTGGTTACGTCATTCCTAATTTGTCGTTGATGATTTTGAGCGAGTAGGTGACAGCCTATTTACGATCTGATTATAATTGTATTGCAGTTAATCCACGAGGGACTTTCTTTATCCGAGATGATTTAAAGATGATAGATGCCAGTCGGGATGTTTTCATAAATATCAGGTCAGATCGGCTCTCCAGTATTAGATATTTATTCAAAGAATATTATAATAATATTATGATCCACAAGCGCTCGTTAAGATAGACTGAGCTGAGGTGTCTTTAGAATACATTAGTCGATCTGAGGCATTTTATTATCATCATAATAATTAATATTGAAAATTTTTAATTTTTACTTTATAAGACTGATCATTCAAGTTTAATCTAAATACAACCAAAATTATCACAAAACAAAATATCACAAAAAGTATCAGATAGATCCCATATTAGTTTATAAAGCATTCATAAAGTGCTCTAAAACAAAGAAAGCAACCTAATTTGGTATAATATTTATCTTTCAATAGATCTGCTTGACATAAAGAAGGAAGACTTGTGGGTAACAATATCCCACAATAATAAGTGAATGGCATCCTCCATTTTATGCAACGGAATCCAGCCCATCATTATGACAGAGTCATCCCCTATCATGAGCCGGTCCGCCTCCACAGTGAGCCTTCTATGGACAATACTTTAATCCAAGCAGCTCGCAACTCCATACTAAGGACTATGATATTTTATTCATATAATATTCATTCTATCACATGGCACAATAAAGTTGGTATCACTAGGTCTAACAAGATTCGTTGAGATTCAAATAAGTTGGTATCGCCGAGTCATGACTAAGACTAAAATAAGACATTGAAATTTTATATTGAGTATATTATAAAAATCTTTCTAAGATTTCTGTTTACTACACTTACATTCATTAGCCTGTAAAATTTATATTTACATCAATATAAATTAATAGTATTGGTACAGAAACTGATCGTCGTCGGAATCAGCTGGAGTAGAGGTGGACGAGGTCGCCGTTAGAAACCTGCAAAATAAATGTCATGTGCTTCTTCCAAGGAGGGCCCCCTCCCAGCGCACAATAACTTCCAAGCAGGCTGTTGTCATGCCCACACACATGAGCATCGAACCCATCCATTAAAGAGAGGATTTAGTATTCTTGTGCACCCAATTATTTGACATAACAAATGCACAAGAGAGAGCAAAAAATTGAAGGAGTGGAGGGGGTGAATCACGCTTTGGGGGGGGTGGGGGTCATCCGGACCCCATGGGGGCGGCGACTCCCACGAATTCTCTGGAAAGTGCCTCTCTTGCTTGGGCGCTTCTCTGCAAGGATATCTACCGAGTCTCCATCCGTTATATGTACAAACTATGAAAAATTACCCATGGAGTTAAATATTTTCTTTTTTTATGGTGTGAGCGGTGTTCTTTATCTTTTCTTTTCCGCAGAAAGGGACGGCTCTCGTTTTAAATTGCCTTCTGTTTTGGTCTAGAAATGTGCCGACGTTCCGTCTTTTCTTGTTACAGAGTAAAAGCTAGGCCTATGAATGGCTCAGGTTTAGACTCATCTCAAGGCCTGGTTTAAATATTTTGTGAGCAACAAGGCCCTTGTAATGCAAATAACAGACATTATTTGATATTCTGAGCAGCAGACCTTGAATAAATAGCGGTATTATATTCATTATTATCCATTAATTCTTATTATATAATGGTTAATAATAGCTATCATGGTGGTCATTATGTTCTGCGTACGAATGAGTCCACGGGTAGGTAAATTGCACGAGATTATTTTGGAACGGGGTGAATGATAATTTTGGAGGGGTTGTTCCGCTATCCAAGGGTATCGCCATGCTAGGCCCACTGCCGATGTTGTTGGGGCCCCACTTGGACATCGGGAAATGGAGGCAACTCATTATGAAAGCGTAGCCTGACAAATTTCCATTGCCGAAGATCAAAGTGGGACCGGACCAGATAAGTTCCGATCGTGGGGTCCACAGGGCAGCACCGACCGAGCCCGGTTCGCGGTCTCGGTGGTGACTGTGGGTCGAAATCGTCGTGCAAATAAGCCGAGGGCCATGCGAAGGATACAACCAGCCAACCATCACCGTGAGCGAAGTTGGGTGATGAGAGCTTATCACGGCTTGAAGATTAAACTATTTGGAGTCAGATCCCACCCCGATTAGGATATGCAGGTCATTGTCAAGCCTGACTCCATCCTTTTGAACCTTTCAATTGGAATGCAACGGGGATGGGATGGCGTAGAAAGACCGGTAAGCTGTCCTGGATATCCTATCCTATTGATGGGTGCTGGATGATTGGTTACGATATCTGCAGGATGTCTTTATGCCATCATACTAAGAATAAGAAGAATAACATCCCTACTCATTTACCGCTAATTACTCTCAAATCCTTGCGCTGGTGGAATTAGAATTTGAAACCAGGCTTTTAGGCAACGTGACAGCTATCAGATTCAACCAACCTGGTATGCTGACTTCTTCAGACCTAGCTAGCATGAAATCTTTCGGTTGGCAAAAAAAAAAAAAAAAAAATCAAATTTTTAGATGGATCGTGGTATCCCCTGAATGAATTATAAAAGGAGGTAAATGTTCTCCTATTTGTTTTAGGAAAAATGTCATCCCAATCTTGCTTCCAAGATATTGATGTCTCTCATATCTCTCTCCTTGTGGCGTGTTTACCGAAGGTTTTATGCAAAAATCTTTTTGAATGTACGAGATACATATCGTATGGATAGAATACCTAGGAATGTAAATCCTAATGGATGCTCAAGTAGCATGTCCATGTAAACTCTCACCAGATGCCAGATATCCCCTAGGAGGAAAAAAAGATAGGATTAGGAAGACAGACCATTGATTTCACAATCCCATCATGTACTCACCTTACATCTTGTCTAAGGGGTCTAAGCTAGACCTAACATGAATCTTGCAGCATAACATCCATGCCTTAACAATGTAGTCAGCATCAAAACCAAACAATTGCTGAATTGCCGCGACTATTAGGTTGCTCAGTGGCAAATCAATTGATATGTGAATGAATACAAACTTCAAAAGTGTTGCGCACTATTCTCTTACCTACTGTACTGTACAAAGATTATTTAACCATCTGTATAAAATTTATAAGGGAAGAAAATAGTCTTTATTTGAGAAGAGTAAAAAATCTTATATAAGGATGGATTCAACTAGTCAACATATCTTTCGGAATGCATGACCTTCTAATCATCATGCGACGTACGTACGTATATGCCGAGCATCAAATTGCATAATATCCTTTTTTTTTTTTTTTGATAAATCAGATTTATTATACCAATCTAGTATAAATATATCATGATACGAGTTGATGGCACGCAACAATCAACATGGTTGTTGGCTACACGGCACATGGGCTTTGTTCTTGCTTTTATCTTGATAGAAATAGAAATAATAAAGTTGAATATGTTAGGATCCGCGAGCCAACCACTTTTGTTGGTGGTGATGGCAGGGTTGAATCGAGCCCAAGCTGACCAAATTAAGGTTGAGTTTGGTATGGCTTTGTCCTCGTTAGGCTCCTCCAACCATCATTTATATATGAGGCATGACGTCTGTTCAATAGTCTCTCCTCTTGTGGATGTCTCTTTGTGTGCTACCTCCTTTTGCCTTAGGCCAGATGGTGGTGGGAGTGGTCATCACCGATTCAGCATTCACATCTCCAACTCTTCTTTATCAACTCTTTTCCGATCCATTGCACCCAATAATTGTCGAGCACCGTCTTAGGCCAATACCCAACAAATGCCTATCTCACACTGACATAGGTCCGGGTAGGACTTTTAGCTGGGGGAAAGGTAGATGTGGTGGGTTTGGAACTCTTATCTCAGTGAGGAACAAGTGGCAACCTCGCCAAGGGTGGATGGTGAGGTGTTGTATTTGATATGATAGTCTAATTGGGAAAAGAAACAAAGCAAGCAACAAAAGACTCTGCCGGCTTTTTCTTTCTTCCTTTTTCTCTTTCTAAGTGCGAATTCTACCAACATACATCTTCGACATATCGCCATTAACTGGTCGCCATATCATCTTGGATGATGATCTCGAAAAATCTAATTGATGCAAAATATATATGATGGTTAGATCTTCAAGGACAATGTGGCCAGGCATGTATCTCGATTGGTGGAAGTAAAAGCTTTTACCAGGATAATTTTTTTTTTTTTTGTGCTTCTCGTGATGGACTTATTCCAAGGAGAGATGGATCGGACTTTGCACCACCAACAGATGCAGACTTGTTAACATGAATCTGCGAGCACATAGGAGGAATCCATTGACATTTATTAGGTGAAGAGGAACAGAATACTTGAATAAAGGAATATTATACTTGAAACATCAAATTTATGGGATTACCGACGGCAACATCGACATAGCGCTATTGGCTTTTCAAATGGAGTTCAAAATATGGTTCACCTCCTTCATTTGATGATCGAGTTTGGATCCTCTCAAGTTTGAGATTTCGACCTGAGAATCAGGGACTCAAGGATTTTTAAACAAAATTATAGTTCTTGATCGTGATTTTGGTTTGGATCTGGGTAGCAATTTAATTGATGAAAAATATCATAAAAATTATAATTCAAATATATTTTGCAAATTACGCATCCAATCCTTCTTCTTCTTTTTTTTTTTCAGTGAAGACAAAATAAGACAAAATAAGTAGTGTTAGGGAAACAACTCAAATTCTTTATTACATCATTCTCATTATTATTATTATTATTTTATACATAAGGTTGTCATAAGCCCCGAAACATTACGTTTTGGTTATATGTGAAAAAAAAAAATATTTTGTTGGCTTGAATGTAAAACTGAGCTTGCACATGCATAAAATCTCATTGGAGATTTTTTTTTTTTTTTTTCCAAAAAAGGAATGAAGATTCACCTAGAAAGTCTCGTTATTAGGTACAAGGCCTATCTGGAATAGCTTTTTATTTATCATTTTTAATTTTTAAAATAAAGTCGTAGAAATCAATATAAAAATATGTTTGGTGTCTTTTTTTTTTTTAAAAAAAAAAACTATTTTAGCCGTTTCTAGAAAAATGTTGCTTTTATTGTTTTCTAAAAATAATAAATTCATTTCTTCTATCACCAATAACCATCTCCATCATTTCAACATCACTATTGCTATTGCTGTACCACCATCATCACCGTCAGCATCATCTCCACCACCGCTTAATTTGTAATAAAAATTTATAAATCTTGTTATCTTTGCCTATGATTTTTAACAAAAGCGAGCAACTGAGGATTTTTTAGTTCTGCGTGATTCCTGATGATGAAGGTGGGAAATCATCTCTGGAATCATATAAAATAGCGGTATAGATATAATCACATTTTATCGTCCCATGAATGTAATCATTCTCACAAGACTTAGACCCATTACACTAATAGAGGTCCAAAGCAATTATTATTCAGATTCGTATACATCCTTATCTATTAATTTGTCTCATCATGTAATATCTGTGCAAGAACTCTAAGGAGTCTTACAATTAGTATGAATCTTTTTGTGTTAAAAAAAGTTTTTCAGATTTGGGTGAATTAATAACAGTAATCCTCTCCAAAAACATGCGAACCTTAAAAATCTCCATTCACTAAATCAAAACGCAAGACTAAATGCGAAATTGTAGAGATGCGAGTTTCTAAGGTCTTAGCAGATGTACATTTTAACTCTTAGTTACTTTTTACACAGAATTGTAAATAAATATTAAAAAAAAAAAAATTCAAGGCATAACTTAATAATCTTGAAATTTCTTAGGGTACCCGTCTACCTATGAACCTCCTCTACTGTTTTCAGATCTCGTTTTCTACCATTTCTCTCTCTACTCCATTCTTCACCTTTGGTCCCACCTCCTTACGAGCTGTGCACATTTGTTTCATATTTCGAATCCAAAAAGTAATGCACAATGCACCCAACGTATATGGGAATCTTTCCAAAGTCTTTTTCCCACTTGGAAGAAGGGCGAGAGGTCGCAATCTTGCCGTGGCTTGCCTAGATTTATTTATTTATTCCAATAGTAATGCGCTTGGATTCCCACAGGCACCAAGTCCCCTAGAACGAGCCACTCCTTTTCCAAGCACAAGACACTAGTTCAAGTCAATGGCTTTCATGGGTAACCGGGACCTTCGTTTTTTTTTTGTTGGCGCTGCTCATCTCACCGCCTCAATCTAAAGAAATAGGATGCCAAGAGGCAAACCATAAAGTGGATTCAGGCCATGTAGCCTAATAAAGGATGCTAGTACTCTATGATCATATATCTCGGAGTGGATCCCCATTCCCCATGACAATACTTAACCAAAAATCAAAAACCGAAGATTTTTTTTCTTTCTTTTCTTTTTTTTTCATTTACCTTGTATAAAAAACTATGGAGAAAGCCAATTTCACACATACTTCCAACAACATTGGGGAGGGCATTAAGGTGGTCATGTTCCTTGATTGTGAGGGGAGAAAAAGGATCCCAAATTTTTTTTTCCTCGCAGCAAGATAACCATTTGAATCGATGCAGTTCACATGCACCAATACCTCATGCAACCATTGACCGTGGGAAGATGAAGAAAGGGAAGGGCGTGGCTTTCAATATTTCATTCGGCCACCTTCCGAACCCTGCTCCTTAAAAGCGATTCTGAAGGCTGTTCACAAATCTTTCCTCGGGCCTTCAGCTCCATGTGATGATCTGTCTAATGGAAAACTACTAGGAAAACTTTATTATTATTATTATTATTATTATTTTCACTTTTCACCAATATTTACCATGGGGTCAGATACCTTTACAAAAGGTACCGGACGCGTCCGGTGGCAGCAAAACTTGGGTGGCCAAGGCCCATTTTCCTATTTCCTTCCAAACGAGTCAAGGGACTACCTGCAAAGGGCCCCAATTCACGAGGCTCATGTGACTCCTTTCTCACTTGTCCCATGGAAATTGATGCAAGACGGGCGAAGACAGCAAGTCCGACTCCCATGACCCCTCACCACCGCCAAGAGATGGTGCAAGTGCAAACAATGCTTCAAAAGAAATATGAGAGACCAAGGAGATTAAGCAATTTTTTGTTCAAATGAAAATGATATATGGGCAGTAATTTCACTCCTAAGGAGACGAGTTTTACCTTATCTAGTGGATGATGATAAAATCTAACCCGAAATCGACCTGGATATATATATAATTCTTCATAAATCATTTTCTCGAGCTAAAAAAATTAATTTTTACATAAAGATCTTAACTTTTTCATTCCATCTGATGCGTCCAGTCCACCAAATCTAACTCTACCTATCTATACTGTTCCAAGATTATCCATTTTGCCCATCCTCATACGAGTATGGATAATGATCTACCCTGTAGACTCCTAATTGTTACCATATTATTAGAAGGGAATAGTATATCCTTAACAATATTTTTTTTTTTACAAAAAAAAAAAAAAAAAAAAAGGGGGGGAAAGGAAAAGGGAAGCATGCTGCCCCGGAGGGAGAGGGATGAAAGGTTATTTTAAAATCGGCTGGCCTTGTTGATGTAGCGGTATCGGTGGGTCAAGTCACCCCCTCTCAACCATTCCGATTTCCACACCGCATTATTAACGGGCTTCCAAAGCCTCATCTCTTCTTAGCAGTACAAACACCAATGCAAAGCGGTGTCAGATTCCTTTCCTTCGCCACCACGTTGCCTCTCAGTTGTGGCTGGCCCTCTCGCCTCTTAATGCTATCATGCTTTCCTCACCCACCTTGCACACTTCCCTACTCTCTCACTGACATCTTCTCCTACTCTTCACCTACTTCTTTAGCACCATTGGTATTTTTTGTGAGCAAGAGTGGTGAGAAAGGGCATCTAATCCTTTCTTTCCTTTGCTACCACTTGGATGGACCAATGAGTTGGCATCACAATTCACAACAAGCTTGTTTCTTTTGCCAGCTTTGCGAGAGTTTTGTAGGGAGAGGTTTTATAAGCTCTCTCTCTCTCTCTCTCTCTCTCTCCTCTCTCTCTCCATCACATGCCTCCTCTTTTTTACGAGAAAAGAACTCTTTGTGCACCCTTGGCGTACTCCAATCCGATTTTTTGCATGCTACCACGAATAAAATGGACGGTAAACATCTTTAATGTCTCTGAGTGGAGTGGGACATGTGAGAAGGCTCTCGCCACATGACACTGTTCTCCTCACAGGCTTTGAAGATGGCACCAACGGGGCCAGCCCACCTTCAAAAAGAGTGAGGTATCTCGAGTGTGATGCCTGCACACTGAAACAAGGTGGGCATAGGATACACTGTCCTCCCCCCGTAGGACCCACATCTCGATGCCCGGCCATCCACCTGGTGAGGGGGACCAGCTCTCTTGTCTGATGCTGGTGGGTCCCTTACCTAGTGGCCAGGATTCAGGCTACAGGCATTACTCTCGGTGTGGCAGGCACTGCGCATCACTTCAAATTGTCTCTGCGGTAACTTGATCTTGATCCAACCCATCCTTGGCAAGATAGCACGTATCTCGGCACGACAAAGCCATTAGTAGTACTATTGGTGGACAAACCATCAGTCATGCAGCTCGCGATCTCTTGGACGCTTGAAGACTTGTTAAGCAAGCAGAAATTTATGAAGATTTAGACGTATGTAGTGAGGGAAATTGGATTGCAGGACATGCATGTTCTGCATGGGGATATAATTTATTTTGGAGCATCAACCATTCGGCACCTCTCTGGTCAAAGGATATTGTGCATACATAGAAAGTTTATATATATTGTCTCATTTTAATTAAGTCTTCCATCAGCAAATAGGATTATTTCTTGGTTGTTGCATCGATCCTCCATTTGGAGAATCTACTTTGCAAGTTGGGAGGTAATTTTTCCAATCAATTCTATGACCTGCATCCATATTCTCCAAAGAAAAGCCTAAAAAAGGAGGAGGGTGGTGGGGGGTTTTTGTGGGGCTGGAGGTTTGGTTTTGTTAGGTCTCTCATCAAAACAAGGTCCAGGGTTGAATCGGTATGATCGTGCTTATTATTACAAGATCCGACCATAAAGTAATGCCTCCACTCTCTATTCGTAGTTTTTATTTTTTTATGGTAGAAACACTGTATATTATTAGTAAAATTCGTCCGATTTTTTATTTGAAATGAAAACATCACATACAATTTGTGATTAATTCTTCTTCTTCCTTGGAGCAGAGAAAAACATCGGATACCAGTTCTATCAAGTCTGCATTGGTCCGTCTTTGCTGCAGAGAATCATGGAGCCCACCTAGCATCCACCCTCGCAAGCTTTAATATACTTAGCTCATTCGGCAATTGGCACGTAACATTGTCAAATTTTTCGATATGAATTGCAAACAATGCAGAAATCCTAGGTCACTTGGTATTTTTAAAAGCTATTTGCTGTCACATTGGCCACAACCATCGTCACCATTATCAAAAAATGATGCCGTCTCTCGCACTCCCACTTCAGAATAGAATTAACATATACCATATGAGTCACTGACCTTGTTTAGTTTCCTTGATCACGTGCCATCAAGGAGAACATAAGAAGGTAAAATAAAATGACTTCAATGGTCCTAAAGCTTGAGCAAGTAAAGCCAACCCTTTCCACATCCCCCATAGCCTCCAATTGTTTTAGATTAAGTCATCTCTCTTGGTGTTCTTTTCTCCCTTGTCCTTTACTTTTGTCATCACAAAGTCTAAGAAAACTTCCATTAATTTTATTATTGCCATGCATTTTTATAAAGTGCAGTTCCTAATGCCCTTCCGTTCCCACTAGCACTTGGGTTTTTCCATCATGCTTGTCCTCGGGTTTGGCTTCCACTGCCTTGCGACCTCTCCATTATTGACATTGGCAAGGAGCACCGAGTCTCCGCCTACCTTTAATATTGCCCCTATAAGCTGCCGACCACTCTCTCTAATGGCATGTTATTCCAAAAGATGAGCTCATCTGTGTCCATCCCCTGGCCAAGTCCTTTTGTAGCTCTATTAATAATTACCACTACTTCATTTGAACAGTCTATAAAATTCACAAAGCTTCCATTAACATGGGTTTGAATATTAGCTAAGGGCAGGACTGCCATAACCCAGTCTGCTCCACCTACCAATATTTGCGATTCCTAAGTTACTCTGGAAAGGTTGCTTGGAAGGTTATTAGTAAAACCAGCATCTGTTAACCAAAATAATTTATAAAGATGATATGCTCATCATTTGGCGACATATTATGGGTCAATAGATTAGGTGTCGATCGGTTGGTCGGAGTTCAATTTAATCGAGCCTGGCCGGTCTAGTGGTGAGACACCTCATGCACAAGGGATGTGGCAGGGTGTTAATCTGAAAAGCAACAAAAATATATAGTGGGTCTAGGGCCCAACGATCACGTAGAAATAGTTAGCGTACTGGAACTGCAACCTGGATCTGAGGTTAATTAGTTGTTATCATGCCGACACACCAGATATAATATAATTTATGTTCAATATTGGTCCAATTTGTGGCACACAAAGTTGCGTATAAAGACATGCTTACAATCTTTATTCATCTCTTGACGCCATTTCTCACGATCTTTTTGGTTAATTAGTGAGTTTCTTTGTTATTTTCTTGTGAAAAATACAGGAGGAATGCCACCTTGGTTTGAATCTGAAACCACTCCCCACCGAGGAGAGGGGTGATGTACTTTTGGATCATGCTATGTCTAAATGGCATGGTTTTCATTTTGGTATGTAAATTAGGCCATTTTATTGGTTGTATCCGTCTAGAAACATGGCTCGCTCTGTGCCTCATGTGTTGCTTAGGATCCTTTTTTGTGCTCTGGTAAAATGCCTCAGCCTATTCTATCAGAAGGCTTTCATGCTATTTCTTTCACTTGATGGTACATTTGATTTGTACCAGCCTCATTTATAGGATATGCCAACATGATCGCTATTTCAAGCACATTTTAATTGAATTTAGTTGCTATTTGAAATTCAAATTTAAAATGCACTAGAAATGATAATTATATCGGTATATCTTATGATTAAGATTGGTATGAATGAAGTCTACTGCCCCACTGGATGGAATTAGTAGGATAGGTTTTTTTCATCCCGGGGAAAAGAAAGATCTTAACATGATAAGAACAGAGAATGTGGTGCACGAGGAGCCTCTTATTAGAATTATGGCAATTCTTTCTTCTTCTTCTTCTTTTAAGAAGGAGAGTAATGTATTACTCGTCAAATTTTATTCTAAATAAATGAAGAGAGAATATGCAGTTTGCATAAATTACATCATAGAAGAATAAAAGAAACCAAATGAGAGTGGAGGGAGCGAAATGTTAAAATATCAAAGGTTGAAAAGATGCAAAGTAGTGCTTGCTTATGCCATGATGGTTGAAGGCACGGCACAAACAGCCAAATTTGTTCACCTAACTTGACCACAATCTATATTGATTTGATAACTCAATGAGTGGGGCTAAAGATGATTAGAATAATTGTGCTAGCAAAGAGAATAATTGTGCTAGCAAAGACTATTTATTGGGTTTGTGTCTTTAATTTCATTCAATCTTTGGAATCTTTTTGGATGGATGAAAGCAATAATATGTATATAAAGAATTTATTCTCTAGCTTCCTCTTATTTTTAGGAGAAATTTAGAGGTTTGTTATCTAATGGCTAGCATTTTAGTTACCTTTCCTAATGACAAACTAGTCACACGAGCATAACAGCAATCAAATCCCTATTCACCATCTGCCATTGTAGATTCTATTGAGAGGTTCTCTCTTGCTTAAAAGTGCCTTAGCAAGGAATCCATCATCAATTTCTGCAGAATTGACGGCGAGTAGTAATATATTTATAAGCTCAGACACCAAATTTTTGAGAGTTGATAGCCAATCAAAACAGATCTTCCTTCAGAGCCCTGTCGAGATGCGTATGGTTGTTTTAAAAGTGAAACGGCTTGGAAGTTGATGATATTGTTGAAGAAGATTCTAATTGGAGCTAGACCACAAGAATAAATGTTGGTGGATCACATTTGCTGTTATTAGTTTGCTTTCCTCTAGAAGAATGTAAGTGGATGCTCTAGAGTGGTGCAAAAGCATTAATATGAATCGTGGTTGCCTTTTGCATTCAGGCATTCATTCTCGCTCGACAGCAGATGGGTTGAAACCATGTCCTGAACCATGACATCGAACCATTATATTATTTTAGTGCGAATAATTCTTGGATTCCCATGATTTCTTCTAACAATGTCCAACTGCTCTAGCATCAGAACAATTCGATGACACCAAGAGGCTCTATAATTGAAGTGCTAAAGGAAAATAATCTTTCATATAACCATTGCTCTCATTGCATTACTTTAGGATCAAGTAAGGATCATGATGGTCGATAATCTCTAATTATTGGAAGTTCAAAGATGTTTTAGACATCTAAATAATGGGAAGCATAGCAATTTTAATCTTAACAAAGAAGCATGGACCGAATGATATGCCATGTAGAGGCCTAGCAATCTTTAGATGCCTTTCCAGATTATGATGCTGAGATGTGCGGAAGGCATCATAGAGTCATCGTATGATTGAGGCTGTGGAGCGTCCATCCACTTTAAAAGAAGAGACCAGAAAGAAAGGAATTGGGGATTGGAGGTGGGAGAATAAAGCCGAGATCCCGAGCACATGAAAAAACCCACCAGCAAGCCAAAATAATTTAAAGGTGGCTTTGGATTTGTCAGAAAGTTGGATTTCTCTTTTTCCATAATAACTTGCTTCGTTAACTACTGTGTGCGATTCCTTGTTGAGTGCACCACCAAGCACCAACTACGCGGAGCTAGCACCACTTTGATGGTTAGGCAGCTTTGATGTGCACGAAGCCACCAAGAGAATTGAAAGGGAAAAAGGAAAAGGAGAGCATCATTGCAAGGGAAAAACCGGTTTGAAGTTCCAATAGGTAGAATTGCTTCGGAAACATGATTTCAAAAGTTGGAGGCATTGAAAGCAAAGTGGAGGTGGTAGGCTCGACGAAGTTGCTCACCTTGACTTGAAAGAGCTCTCCAATTATGGCCTTTGAACCACCCGAGTTACCTCCCTTTGAATTTAAACTTGGAGACACTACGACAAAGTTTCTTTCCCTTGACCATTCAAATTACAAGGACATTGGCATGTTAAGACTCATCCCAACTAAAATGCAATTAGTGAGAGTAAGCCAATTGTTTATTTCCTTCTTGTTGGTATTGCACTATTATTATTGTCTACAAAGGATGAGCTCCAATTAAACTCCGATGTCAACGGACCATTTATCACATCAATGCAGGCAGAGGTCGGTCGGGAATTTTTTCTCAGAAGTGCTGATATCTCTTCTGTTGCCACGACAATGGTGGGACAGAAAATTGATGCAACTCTTATGGATGGTCGAAATGGTGAATATAGTCGGTTTGCACTGTGGTGGCAACAGTATGATGCACATCCTCCAATAATAGCAGTAGTGCAGCTGACTTGGGGGTTCCCAGCTGGCAAGGAAAGGAATCGCTGATGTAAAACCACGACTCCCAAGGCTCGGTTAATGGCCGCAAGAAGTACAAAAAGAATGGTCCATCTTGTAATGAAAGCAAAGGTGCGCAATCCTGCAGAAGAATCCAACCACGCGCCCTGCATGGGTAATGTAATGGGCGCAACGACGTGAATCCAGCACGGATGGCATGCAATCTACCGGAATGCAGAGTCGGTTTGGACCCGTGTGCAACTCGAATGGAATGGTGTATTGGGTCGAGAGACGCTAAAAAGACTCTGGGACACGACTCATTTAAAACACCTCGGCCTACGCTCCCTTGAGCTGGCTTGACTCTTGAATAGCTGGAAAATCTATTCCATCTTTCGCAGAAACAGGAACTCAAAACAGATTAGAGTCCATGACCGATCAGAGATAAGGTGGACATACGAACCATATTTATAAATGTTTTATACAATGAAAAATTCCCATGTTCAATGATCCTGAGTTTGTTACAAGAAAAACGGCAACAGACAAAATTATCCAATGACGATAGAAACACATCCTAGGTGGGACGATGATGCATGACTGGAACGTGTAAACCAAAGGAAAACAGTACGCTGCTTCATTTTATAGCAGCAAATTTCTTCCACTAGGAAAGACCAGGACAACTGCCATCACCTGCCGGTCTACGTTTTCAGGCTATCTGCAGCATTGCTACAAGCTCCTCAGGTACATGTTCCACAGAAAATTGCGGTATTGATTACACTGAATCTAAGATCATGGTTTTCTTCAGTCACAATTGAGCGATTTGACCAAGAGATGAAAATTCAGCATCGATATTAGAGACAGCAGCCTGATTGGTACGGACGGTTGTACAAACCATATGCAGAGAATAGCACGAGAGAGCAGACAAACCGTCTGATTCTTCTTTGTGCACCATTTTATCCTTAGAATTAGGATCCTTAGATTTGTCTACAGAATTAACATCCCCATGGTTGAACGGTTGATGCTTCGACTCCAAGCAAGATTTCAGATCATCTTCACTTCGTGCTCTATTCAACTTATCCATAAGATCATTCACCGCTGCATATCTCTCAGCATGCCATTTTACAACTTTCTTTAGTCTTTTGAACTCTCTGTTGGCATCTTGTTCTTCATCATAGGGTGACCCCTCATCATTAAAAAGCTCCCTTTCCTGCAACTTCCTTAACTTCTGATTAAGGAGGTTCCGAATCCTCTCTCTGAAGCTGTCTGCCCTTTCAACATTTGATTTTAGCTTCACTTTTATCTCAGATACCAACTGATGAATCTTGTCCTCTGAAGATGCATCTTCCAGTATTAGCTGGTCCTCTAGTTTGAGCCCCTCGACGACAGAGAATGTTTCCTCTAGTAGGCTGACATTCTGCATGTACCTATCAAATGCTTCATTTTCAACTTCAATGTTTCCTTCAATGTGCTCCTTCAACATCATGAACCTCCACTTGTTTATATTAGCAGCATCCTGGTATTAATCATCAAAACCTACAAGTGTTCTATAAAGATACAACAGGCAAAGTTTCTAGCAAACCAGAAAATACTGCACCGTACCTTCCGGGTAAAAGGTTTCTTAGACCGTAGAGAATTGGCAAAAGCAGTGGAAAGTTGTCTGAGTGAATTCAATCTCCACGAAGATCTGTCACAAGTTAATACACACAGGATGAGAAAAGGAGGTAAAAAAAGAAAACAGCAAGCAACAAAGAGCTGAGTGAAAAATATCCAGCATTCTTACTTTTCCTAGACTTACCCAGTTGAAGGTCCATCAGTTGATGGTTGTTCCAATGAAGGTGAGCTGGATGGCGGTGGTCTGTCAGGTAGAGTACCATTTTGTTTCAAAACTGTAACATTGACCACAAGACAAAAAAACCAAGATACGTGGCCATTAGCAAAAAGAAGAACACATGTCAGGTTCAACAAAACAACAATTTTGAAGCATCATAGGAACAATGATTCAATTATATAAATAACAGGTAATAAAAGGATCTAAATTAATTTGATTGCAACCATTCAAAATCTCATAACCATTATCAATAGACTACAAAGCATCATTTCACATTGCCAATAGCATAATAAACAAGGTTTTATGTGCAGTGTGCTGGTGCTGGCTTTGCCTGCCTCTAGCCAAGTATGTTCTGTGCTGTGCCGGTGCTTGCGCACACTGGCTAACAGGGGTACAGGTCTCCCTCCAGATAGCAAGAGGGCTGGGCAACTGCTGCATGGCAGTCTTGTGGAGGCATGGTGCTATACAGTATGGACCAGAACATCTATTAAGCAGCACAGACAGACATGCTGATCTTTTGTACAAAAGAAAGACCTCAACCAAATCAACTTTGGTGGGTATTAGAGTCTGTCATCAAACTTCTGTGCAAATCAGTCCGCATACCATGAATATGACAAGGATTTTGAGCTTTGGAACAGCAACTCTTGCAGCACTGAAAGGGGCACCTGCAAAACAACAATAAGTATGTCCAAAAATCAAAAAAAAAAACATATGATGCAAGAACATCTGTGCATGCATGAATGCATATACATGATGATAGGAGGAATAAAAGTAGAAAAATTTCCTAACCAAATTCCAACAATGTCTTAGTGAGAAAAAAGGTTGACCAGGAATAGAAACATACACAACAATTCAACTAGTCCTGAAAGAACAAGAATACACATGTGGCACAGATATACATAAATATGCACGTGAATAAAAATAGAAAAGTTTCCTGATCAACTTTGAACAGTGTTCTAATGATAAAAAAGGTTGAACAGGAATAGAAAGATACACATCAATTCAACAAATCCTGAAAGAACAAGAATATGCATATGCAGGGATATACATAAATACACATGCATGTGCCTGTGTCCGTGTGTCTAAATAAATAGATAGATTTACATCCGCATATATTCTATAGATAGATATATAAATAAACTTAAACACATATATATTTTACATATAGATAATTTTTGCTTAATTTATGAAAAATTCTACAGAACAGTGCTCTGTATGCATGTTTCATTTAGATAGTTCAATGTATTGCCTTCGACAATTATTGATCTGGATGTTGCCCACCACCCTGACTAAATCCATACTTCAACAACCCCTAAAAAGTACTTGATATGTGTCCACAATGCATCTACAACATATCTTTGCCGTATCAAGTGTGCATCTTTGCCATATTCAAGGTGTATCAAAATCTCATTAGTTTTGGATGTGTCATTTAGGATTCCTCCTCGTACTTCGCAGGGCGTTGCCATGAAATTAGGGATATCCATGATGATGTCCACCCGAACAACCCTAACACAAATGACTGAACCATTTTTTCCCCCTAATTCAAACTATAACCGCCTTTAATATCCCACTAAATCAGGTTGCCAAACCCAAGAAACTAATATTGGGATTTTGATATTCTACCCAAATGCCAATTATACCCTTTTGAAACCTCTCTTTAAGCACACAACCTTTCTATCAACACCATTCTCCACCTCTTTCCCAATCTCTCATTCATTTATATTTATTTCTTTTCAAAGTTGATATAGCCATTGATGTGGCTTCAAGTGGAAAACAACAATACTGTTAATTTAATCCAAGCCATCCACACCAATCACAGCCATTTAAATATTCTAGTATAAGTCCATGTCTCCATCACAGCAATCAACATGTATATCATATACAGATTATGCTATTCTGTGAAGAAAGTGCTTAATTTTTTTTCTCAGCCATCCAAATGTCTACCATATCGATTATTCATAGTTAACATGGATGGATTTTTGGACTGAACATCTTCCCTAGTGTTAGAGCAGGTTCATTTGGAAAGAAGACAGCAGCTTAATGAGGAAAGGTTGAGAAAGAGAAATAATCAGAAGGGTTACTCATATTGACTTAAAATTAGATGTCCAGCCAGATACTTGCTTAAGTGCTAAGACTTAGCTGCAAATTTAAGTAGAATGCTTTAAACATGAGAAGAAAAAAGAGGTGGTAAATTTAAACAACTACCCTGCAGGTGGTTTGTTATTATCAATACTCAAATAAAATATGAAGGCTGTGATAGTTGAAGGGCATGTAAACTAGAAGAAACCAAGCAACAGCTGAACCAAAGGAGGGACAAGTAAATGTATTAGTCACATTGAAGAGCTGATTTGGTCAGATCACTACAATCATATGCTTAAGACTTTATCAACCACAGGAGTGCAAAGTTTATTTATTTAAAAAGAGGATATTGGTGCTTATTCTTAGGGATGGCAGTTGGGCGGGTATTTCCAGATATCTGACCCATCTCAAATCCTAATAGGACCCATTTAGCATACCCTAATAGGGTTTGGGACTTAAAACTAAAACCCGTTCGGATTTGGGATTTACCCCTCAGGTACCTGCTACCCGAATCCGCTTGTATATATATATAATCCTAACCCTAGCCAATGCCTAAGCTTCTTTATCAGCCGGTCCATGCCTCCCACCCAATCGAGACTCTTCAGGATGGAAAAAAACAGAGGAAAAACCGGGGGAAAACAAAGGAAATATCAAGAAAAACAAAGAAAAAGAGACAAAAATTGAAACATAAGACCTTTACCCACATAGATTGATCGTTTTTTTTCTTTTCCATTCTCCCTTTTTTTTTCATTTCATTCGCTTTCTTCAGAAATCCATGGGAAAGGAGAGCACTTGAAGGAGATGGGAGGGGTTTCTTAGGTTTCAAGCCTCCCATCCAATTGAGAGGGAGGGGTTTCTTAGGTTCCAGGCCTCCCACCCGATTGAGACTCTTGAGGACGGAAAAAATAGAGGAAAAAGAAACCAAGGGAACATGGAGAGAAAATCAAGGAAAACAAAAGAAAAGCGGGAAAAATTGAAAGGTAAGACCTTTTCCCACATAGATGGATCATTCCTTTTTTCATTTCGCTTCTTTTTCTTTTCATTTTGTTCTCTTTCTTCAAAGATCCAAGGGAAAGGAGAGTACCTGAGGGAGATTGGAGGTTTTGAAAGCTTAATCTTGGGAGAAGCATGATATTTTTTAGGGTTTGGGGAATTTTGATCCAAAAGATTTTTCTTTGGCTCAGGTTTGGGTACCCGACGGGTATACCAATTTTAAATGGGATGGGTTTGGGAATTAGGGTTGATTTCATAATTGGGTTTGGGACAGGTTCGGGTAGTTAGATTTTAAATGGTTCGGGTATGGGTAGGGCAAATTTTGTAGGTACCCTACCCATTGCCATCCCTACTTATTCTTTGCTTTTTAATAATTAGTTTTATACTGAGTTGGCATCATAACAACTATAGTCATGTATAACAAGTTTCTTCTCTTTTCTAGTTTTATCCAGTTGTATTAAAAATAAAAATACTCAATATTCTTCCTTCACTCTGCAAGAGGAGGAAAAGGTGCTTTTCTTTGTATGTTTCTTTTCTTCTTTCCAAGGATAGTCAACGAGCCAAGTCTGGTCTGGTTCAGGTATATAGCCAAATTCAGGTCAGTTCAAAAAAACCTCCAATCAATACCCAGTCAAGCTTGGAAAGAATATACCCATACCCAAACCATTTATTTTATATGGATCCCAAGACAACCTCCAAAACGAATCAGAACTTCAGTTGTCAGTGATGTACTTCAAGATATGTAAACATAATAAAGCTACAAAGAGGGCATCTAACGTTGGGCATGCAAATGAAGTGAAAGAGAAGAGAAGAAATTAAACTAGAGAAGGAAATGTGGTAAACATGTAAGGTGCTCCTAGGAGCAAGGTTCAGGGAAGCCCACCCCTAGCACCTCATTTCTTCTGAGGTGAGGCTCCTTAATTGGGCATTGGAAAGGCGCTAAAGGCATGTGTCTTTTCTGAAGCACAGGTGCATGCAAACATGCACCTTGGCAAATCCTAGAAGATGTAAGCGTTCAGATTAACATCCAGCCATTGATTCACACCTGCCGACATGTTAAAGGGAAGGAACCTCGCTTCTTCTGAGGCTTTAAATTGGGTGTCAGACGGGCACTAAAGAAAAGTGCCTTTTCTGAAGTACAGATACATGCAAAGGCACACCTCCACAAATCCTGGAAGATGCGTGCAAATAAGATTAACATCCAGCCATTGATTAACAAGGGGGATTTATGATGAGGTCTTTCAGCTGCAGCTCAGCTGCAGCTGCAGCCATGTTTCTATCCATTAGAAACAGTGCAGAGGACAACAGCCAACAATCTTCTTCTTATTAGGAATTATTTTAATTTATGTATAAAACTAAATTTTAATTCTTCTTTTATTTTTTTACTTTTGTTCATAAATTGATAATTCACTGATAAGTGTGCTTAGGATCATGTATTCATTATCATTTCTATGTATATTAGTATTTCTGCACCTCATTTCATCAAGATGTGCATCCTGCATTATGCCTTGTGCCTAGGCTCCAAGAGACCTTAGGATCTTAGTACTCCTTCAAGGCAACTTATTTTTGTTTGGTCCACTTTTCTCTTCACTGTTTCTTATCCTCTTAAACTCATTGCCTTCCTGATTACCCCAACCAAGCCTATAATAGCCTATGGTCCATCATGCTATTACAACTATTATTATTCTCATCTTAATATATGGTATTAATTGTTGGTTTCCTTGATATAACTGCATTTTTAGTTCGTCAGGCTTGCTGCCTATTGTATGATTCTGAATTCATGGACATCCCCCTTTTTGTACCAGGGAGATGGGACCACTTAGCCACCAAAAGTGACGCAAGGCTACTCTAAACCCCCAACAAAAGTGAGAAAATCCACGTATATGAACTTCTCTACCTTTTTTTTTTTTTGATAACAAGAAATAAACTAAAATGGTAGATGGATCCATGCCTTCTATTCCTTTTTAAAAATTTGTATACCCACAAAAAACATGAAGGATAAGCATGTTGTCCCACTAAGAACGGCCAGGTTGTTCAATTCAGAGGTTTTCCATTATCCAATCAACCACATCCAGATTATTGTTTTAAACTTTGACTTGCTCCACCAACAAATAGGTGTAGCTAGGATTCTCATTTAGTAGTTATGTTGTTGGGGGAGTGGATTTCTCAACAAGATGTTCAAGAAACATGGTTTCATAGCAATGGAAGTTGTCAAACCAAAATATACTTTTCCTAAAGTATACCTTCAAAATATCACCAGTCATGACTTTTTTTGTCATGGATCATGGATCATATTAGATTTTAAGCATCTTGATGAAAACTAAATGCTAAAATTCATTAAGGTACTGATACCTAATTTTAGGCAACAACACAAAAAAGATTGAATGCAATTGCAAGACACTACCTTTCTTCCTCATGATCCTCAAGTTGATAAGTCAATATAGGTGAATAATGCTTGAGAGAAGAAGGCCCGAGCTATTGTAGTAGCTAGACCACCACACAAAGCTTTTGGAAAGAAATCTCCATGTCCCAAGTTGTGAAGTCCAGAAATTTGAACCAAGAGAGAAAAGATTTTTTTTTCCTTGTGTGTGTGTGTGTGTGTGTGTGTGTGTGTGTGTCCGTCCTGGATCAAGTAGTTAAAACTTGAATAGTCTTGAGGCTTCAAGACTCCAAAAGAAGCTAGGCCTACTCCTGTGGTTTTAAGCCCTTTGAGTAACAATATACAAACAAAAAGGGCTAGCAGAACAAATGGTGGGATAGAATCGTGTATAAAAACTTGAGAGAATGGGGAGTAAATAGATCATTGTTATCCAAACCGCAAATGTGGTGAGAAAGATCATAAGCAGGCTATCATCTTGGAATTTCGCTAGCTAAGAAAGGGGAGGCAGCATAGATCAAACTGTTAGACAAGACTCTAATAGAAGTTAAGCCTTAAGAGTCCTATAGTTTTTAGCCCTTCAAGTTACAGAATACAAACAAAAAGGGCTAGTGGAACTGCTGGATCGTGGGACAAAATTGTGTATAAGAATAAGAGATGATGGGGAATAAACAGACCATTGTTATGCATATGTGGTATACAAAATCATAATGAGGCTATTAACTTTGGGTTATTTCCCTAGCTGAGAAAGGGGGAGGGGCAGCATATATTGGGCTACAGGCCCTGCTCAAGGGAGGGAGGTGAGCGGCATCAAAATATAAACCGGTGGGTATACAAGGCTCTTGCAATTCTATGGGAGTCATTGCTCCCTTGCTCCTAACTACCAGCAACAATGACAAAGGAAAAAAATGTTGAACCAGTGCACAAGGCTCTCACTACTACAAGATCTGTAGAGGATTAGATGTATGCGTCCTTACCCCCACATGTGGAAAGACTGTTTCTATATTTCAAACCTGTGACATCCAAGTCAGAATGGGGCAACCTTACCTTTGTGCCAAGGCTCACCCTCTATCAATAACAAAGAAAAGAGAGTTTAAAACTTAAGGATTGGGGAAAACAAAATGTGTTGAGTTGTTATGTAGGGTTGTAAATTAAAGTGCCCAACCTATATTTCCAGGTAATGAAGTTGTGGATAACCAATATATTGTCACAAGAGTGCAATTGCTTAAGTTGAAAAACACCCTTTTCTCTATGGTAAGTCATTGTGCCACTTGCGGAGCCCTTAGTTAATCTAACCCACTTACAATTGTTGAACCACTTTTAGTGTGAGGTTTAAACCATCTATTGTTTTCATATTTGTGTGGGTTATATCATGATTAAGGAACTATCTTCATGTAGAAACTATTCTTGTGTGTTTCAAAGGAAGCTACATGGCATTGAAAATATTTTTACCACTAGACCTTAAAGAAATTGGAGCAACGTAACATGTGGATGCATGTATGAGGTGGTTTCTTACAACATCAAGCATTCAGTGGCCTATTTAATAAAATTTTTACAGACCTTATGACGTTTAAAAATAATATTTAGGGATATCATTTGGTGATGCAAATATTACTGCACCACTAAATGAAGGAGGAAATGAGATGGCTTAATGGCAATTTTCTGAAAGAGGAATCTAAATAGGATGAGAAAGCCTAGGAGTGAGATAAAGTCCCCGTTATTGTTCTATCATTTAATAAATGATTATATGTTCTTTTTAGCTGCATCTTTGTATCGTGCATGATTTAAATCTCATCACAATATAACTACAAAAATGCATAACTACTGATATTAGCACTGCTATTAGATATTTCAATGCAAATAACCGAGTAAACCAGGCATATATACCTTGAACGAGCAACATTGCCACACTTAATGCACTTAGGTTTGTTAAGCCCACGAAGGTTCTGCTTCGGTGGGTCAAGGGTCATTGATCGTTGAGGCGTTGCACTACCATTTGTGATTGCAGCAGTAATAGAATCAACGGCCTTGCTGTTATTAGAGGCAGGAGAGGAAGCAGCCATAGGACCAATTTCTTCCCAACGATAATATTCTAAATGCCAACTGGACAAGAAAAAATAAAAAATAAAAAAAGATTTAAAAAATACGATCATTAAATACATACTTGCAATTTCAAGATCCTTAACCAAGGTCATACATGCAATTTTCAAACAAAAGTCTGATATTATGAAATTTTATGAAAAATAAACCTACAGACATCACTATATAAGCATGTAAAGTATGGCTCAGAAAAACCATCGACAACAGGAACATTCTAACGAACACCTTCTCGGATTAACAGGTGCAATTAAACGTCCGATAACCTGCCCTAAACCACACGTTCAAACCCTCGCCCTAAACCACACCGACCGATCACCCACGACCACCCCGAGTAACCCGTTAGAATCCAGGCAAGCTGGTGTAAGAAACAACAATACTTTACAATCGAGCAAGAAAAGAAAAGGAGAAAAATCTTGAGCTTACGTTAACGGCAAGAAAACTCTCTAAAGTGATAAAGAACTCATCTCTCAAGTTCGCTAGGAAAGAAAACAATACCTATGGTTCACAATAGCCAATTCCATCCCCTAAAGTTTAGAATCTTAGAAATTCTTCATCTATTCCCTTCGAAACGAGAGAGAGAGAGAGAGAGAGAGAGAGAGAGGGCATACCACGAAAGAGAAGTCAGTCCTCCCCAATCTCACCAACATCCAGCGTTGCGCAACGTAAACCTAACGAGCGACGGAGGTGTATTGGTGTTCTTCGGGGAACGGGGTGGTGAGGAGGGGTTGAGAAAGAAACTGATGGGATAAGGCCGGCCGGAAACGGGATCGGAGAGTCGATGAGGCGGGGGATGGGCGGTGTCGGAAGAGAGAGAGAGAGAGAGAGAGAGGAAAGTCGGCTTTGGACGGATCAGGTAAATGTGTTCGACAAGCGCAGACCAAGCTCCCAACCTACCCGGGCCGATCGCTGGACCTATGGGTCCGCAGAAGAAAAATTTATCGATTGAACCAGGTCCACCGGCTCAGCGGTGAACCAGCTTGGGGATATTGTGATGTTTTTCTCTACATGTTGCTTTATGGTTGGTTTGATACGCTACTAAGCTAGTGATCTAATTGAATCAATAATTTATTCACAAAAGCTTCGAGAATGAACATATAAATCACTTCAAAAATTTTTAAATTAGATCTACTAAGACCGCCAAAGTGGATATGAGACTGATTCTTGGTCTGCTCAGCATGAAACTTCGATTTAATTTCAGTAACCCACTTGATTGGATTTTCAATGTACAAATTCATTTTTATGGTGCTCACCGTTGTTATAAAATTTGTAATCAAACTTGCCATCTTTAAAAGGTATGGAGCAAATTCAATCAAATAATTTTTTGTGCACCACATATCATAGAGAAAATCATTCTGCATTTAATACAACTCAACTTTTTTTTTTTTTAACTAAAATATTCTTTTTTTAGAATACTATGACATCGGTAAAGTCATGATGTACTATTATTTTTTTATAAGATACAATAAGAGATTATATGATGTCCTATTTATGATACGATATCTCGATAATTATTTATAAAAAATAACATGATATCATAGAATGCAAAAAAGATGTCATAATATTATTATGATATTTTATTTATTTTTATAATATTTTGATAGTTATTTATAGGATGCAACAGAATATCATGGGTCATAATATTATCATGACATCCTGTTTATTTTTATAACATTTTGATATTTATTTACAGGATGCAACGAAATGTCATAGGATAAAAATAAGTTGTTATAATATTATTATGACATCCTGATTCTTATTTATAGAATTATTCTTATTTATAGAATACAATAGAATATTATATGATGCAAATAGGATGTATGTTCATTTTTATAATATTTTGGTAGTTATTTATAAAATGTAAAAGGATGTAAATAGGATGTCATAATATTATTATAATATATTAATTATTTTTATGACATTCTGATCAAAATAGAGTAAAAGAAGAAAAATGATATTTTGTTCAGAAAAAAATTGAAGAAAAAAAAATTGTGGTGCATTTTTTTCCACCGCCCTCGGTGCACAAAAAATTTCTACCAACTTTTGGGTGATGGAAACGGTATGGATCTTCTATGCATTACCAATGTCCCAACCCATGAATCTGGTATTCATATCTTCTTGGGTGTTATACATGCTCCTCTGTCCATGGTTGAACAAGAGAAACCCAATTCTAAGCCATGGATTCTCTTTGTATTGCTAAGGACCCATAGTTGAACGAATCATATCATCCATGTTTAGTGGAACAAGTAGATCTGAATCACAGGATGCAGCAATGGGTAGACAACTTGTATTTTTTTTTAAAAAAAAAAATTGTAAACAAAAATGATAACCAAAGCTAAAAATCTCACTCTTAGAAAATATGCTAAGAAAAGAGGGCATATTTGCGCCATTGGAAAGTTTGCTTTGTACGAAAAAAATTTAAAAATAGAGTTAGAACTCTCGGATGGAGTCTGTAACCCGGATTTCGCATTATTATAGCAGAAGAATAAAAGCTGGAAAACTTATTTTACAAATCTTTTTTTTTGGCACAATTATTTTACAAATCATTAATGGATATTATTTGTCGTTATAATGCTACTTTTCCAGTTATTTTGTTTCTCTTTTGGCACATACATATAAGAGCAGCAATTATAGTAAAACTATCTCAAAACTCTAAAAAAAATATTTTTTACATCATGAATAATATAGTTTCGTAGATACTTCCTGAGGTGATTAGCTCTTGAATAAAATTAAAATAACTTTTTTTTTTAAATATCGCACTTCAATTTTATGCAAGAGTCAATCGCTACCGAGGATGTCTGTGGAGCTGCAACCATACGCGGTGTAAAAACAATTTCCCAAACCCCATTGCGTGGTGATACAGTAATAGCTTACAAGGCCTAACCTTTTCATCCGTACTAACACATCAGAACTTAATGAGAAAATAATTTTTAAATGAACAGAGGGAATAAAAACACTATTTAATAGATGATGACATGGTCGTGTCCACTGACTAGTAATACGGCCATTACCTATTCACGTATATCAACAAAAGTACTCTTTTTTTAAAAAAAAATTATTTATTATTCATGATCTTTCTGAATTCCAGAGATGCAGTCTAGCCAAATGGTTCCCAAACACCAAGCTTTTGACCATGTTGTCCGACTGTTCCCTGCTTTCATGATCATGCAGATTCTATCAGCACACAAGCCATGATGCAAGTAAGCCAATACACATGCCAGCCATCTCAAATTAGAAGCAATGAATCAAAACGTAGATAGATCTCTCAGCAACTTAAAATGACATCACAGTCAAGCATCATGACTCTATTCCATTGCTATTGGCACCATTGTGTTTTATTCTAGGGTGACAATTTTCCCATACCTGATTTTGGCTTCTGGAATTTAATCCATGGAACGATTAGGCAGGTCCTGCCCATCTTGCGGATTATTTATAGCAAATGGCTTGATGCAGATCACAAAAACATCAAACATCCGCACAGTCAGGCCAGATTTATTTCATCTGCACAAATTGCTGGGAATTTTAAGCCAGACATATAAAAATATAGTCAGAACATAAACATAGGCAATGCTGCTACATTTTGATTGCCTGCATCATGAAAGACGGCCAAACTGTCAGATAAACAAAACGACCATCCTAAACCGACAATAAATTTCTTTTCTTTTTTTTTTAACCAAATCAACTTTGAGAGAGTTTAAGCACATGAGTTGGATATCAGGATGTCATAGCAAAAAAGCAATCAGAATTCCTGCAATTTCAGCTGTTCTCAAGTTTACTGGTCTCAACCAAGCCATGGCATTGCATGACATTTACACAACTCAACAAGAAGGGAGTCTGTCATTACAAAATTCATCCAGGTACAAGGAAGACAATAAGGTGCCAACATTATTGAAGTATACCTTCAGCTGAAACAAGAGATTTATTAAATCACACTTTCCCCTGTTTTTCCTCGATCTCTCTCTCTCCCCCCTCTCTAACCTCTTGAGCAAGGGGATTCCTCCTGATGGGTACATCATCCATTGTTCAACCCGAGAGTGCAGCATTGAGTGCACTATGAACATCGACCCCAATCTGTGCTTCGGCCTTTTCCAAGTCTGTTGTAGCTGAGCTAAGCTTCTGCGTAAAGTCAGCAAGTCCCTTTTGGACCAGGCTTGGATCAATACGGTCAACAGGTACAGCCTCAACAGCTACTATATCTGCGATGGAGTTTGCATGGATGAATGCAAATCCACTGCTAACAAAATACTTGGTCGCTTCATTCCCATCATGCACAGAAAGCAACCCTGGTTTGAGCTCTGCAATGGTGGCAACATGTCCAGGCAAAACACCCATTTGCCCTGTTGTTGCTGGTACAATGACCATGTCAACCTGAAAATACACAAAAGTTCAAGGGGTAAAAAAAATAGAAGAGATGGTCAAATAGGTGTCTTTTGACTATTTTTCCATCTCTCGACACAGAAAAACCAGAGAAGACTGAAGAAAATTGAACGATATAACAGTATACAGTTGCTCTTAAAAAATAGAACTATATATGTTTTATGGGTAAATAGGGTCATTCACTCATCCCTACATATTCCACAATGCATATGGTAATTATGGTAATTACCAATAAAGTAAATCAAAATAAACAAAAATTATAAAACAGATGAATGGATGTCTCATACAATTAATTCGAACAAATTACAAAGACACTGTAAAATGTGAAACAATCAAGCAAAATAAATAAACAAATAAATCTGTGGCATTACTCATCTATTTTATATTTTGCAGCAGCTGTGAATGCAAATTTTGTCTTTCTTGAGTACACAGGCAGCACAACTGCAGTTGCAATACCCCAAAGCCCTGGCTACTTGGAATCTGGTCTCACAACCATCAAGGTAATCTTAAGCCCCGACCTCTCCTTGTCCATCTACCTGTTACTTTGTTACAAGAGTTTCCTTTGATGAATGGTGTTTGACCAAATTATCTCAATCTGCATTCTTAAATCTTCTTTTTAACCAAAGCAACCTTCAAGACCCCAGAAAAACTTTAATTCCCTAGAGTTTGTAATCTTCATCTCATCCCTCGTGGCTGTACCACATGTGGATCTTGACATCTATGTCCATCCTTTATCTATGCCTCGTGCTAGTTTAACTGCTGCCATTTTAGTTCCTCTAGCATTTTCTTTATCCTATATCGAAGCTTTCCAATTCATCCAACCTATTTTGACATTGATAGAAATAATAGTCCATCTCCTTTTTCTTTTGCATAATGACTTCAAGTTAGTGACAGCGGTGTAGATATCTTCCCATCCATTTATGGTTTGTGCCACTTTTCATAGTTACCTTACTGTTAAAATTGCATGCCCTCATATTCTTAGTGATAGCATACAAATGTTCTCAGGGTTCAATTAATTTGCTCCTTTGCTGCCTAAAGTTCTCCACTATTGCTCCTACTTAGGGTCAACTAATGCTTTAATTCAATAAACCAGCATTACACAATATGGCCCATTTTTTTATAATTTTTTAAGACAGACTTGGTTATGCATTGGCAACACTTGCACCGGTACTTTAAAGTTTAAACAGGTACGAGCATGGGGCCAACCCTTGGTGCATCCTAACAGTGAATTTGGAGCTTATCATTCCACAAGTCTGCTCCCTAGTTTTTTCACCTCCATACAAATTAGTGACTTGTATTATGGGCTTTGAGAAAAGAGGCCGTAGTCATGTAAGGTAATCAATGAAGGAATTAGTGGATTGTGAACATGATTATGACTTGATTGCAAGTGGCTCAAGAATTGTGTAGGGCAACCAAGGGAAATCAATGAAGATTTCAGATAAGGCTGACACCTCAAAAGGTGCTGGAAATTTGTGTTCTTACCCGAGTTTTAATATACACAGAACAACTCAATGCAAATTGATAGCGGATGCTGAGATGAATCTAGAGACACTGAAACTAAGGGTCAAATAGGGAACAAGAGGGTTTGAAGGTTCTTAGGAACAAATTTAATGGGTTACTGTCAATTCAGAAATCAGATCAGATTTTTTTTTTTTTTTGGTCATAAATTACAAAATCAGAATTTTGACAATTGTTTTATAGCATATCTATGCAATGAAGATTAAAGTTTCATAAGAAACTAATTAAGGATTGATAGAAACGAATTGAGATTTGATGCTATGTAGAGAAACAAAAGGAAAACAGAATCTCACATAGAAAAAAATTCAAGAACAAAAGAAGAAGAACAAAACACAATAAAGATTCAGCAAAATAAAGAAAGGATTGACAAAAGGATCTGGACTCACTCTACAGACTCACACCAGATCCAAGCATCATGCAGGGAAGCAACTTCAGCAACTACTAATTTCTGCAGAATCCTTTTTCATTCAACCATCCAAGTATGTTACATAAAACTCCAAAAATTAGATTTATAAAAAGGGACACCCTAACAATTTTTTATAATCCCAAAACTACTCCCATAAGGCATGGTTATGGTTCACGGTTATTGTAACATGGAGTGCCATAAACCAAGGTTTTAAGTCCCAACAGGATAGGGGGTCACATTCCTATGGGAAAACAGAACTAAGACAGGGTTGGGACTCCAAAACCCATCCAAATGGAGAAAGAAGAAGAAAAAGGAAAACAAAAGGAAGAAAAGATGAAAATAAAAAGTGAAAGGAAGAAGACGAAAAAGGAAAGAAAGAAAGAAAGGGAGAAGAAAATAATGAAAGGAATGAGAAAGAAGAGGAAAAAAAGGAAAGAAAGGAAGGCAAGGAACAAGGGAGGAAAAAAAAAGAAAGGAAAGAAAGAAGAGAAAGAAAGAAAGCAAAAGAAAGGTAAGAAGGGGAGAGAGACAGAGAGTACCTACAGGACTTAACGGGGCTACCGCTGGGATGAGGTGGGATAGTGGGGTATCCCATTCCATAGAGAAACTATGATGTTCCATGGAGAAATTGGGATGTCCCCCATCTTATGAGTCTACGAGATTTAAAATCTTGGTTTGAGACCTTTTAGTCTTAGCATTTGATTCTATATAAACTCAATATGGTACATCATATTGGTCAATGCTAGTGCATATCGAGTGTATCATACCATACCATTTTAGTACTGAACCGGTACACAGTACAGAGGGCATATCAAGTGTTAGTACGTCGAACCAACCTTCGTATCAAGCATAACAATACTATTCCAATAGGTTACCAATACATGGTTCGGTACTGAAATGACAAAACTTGCTACTAAAACATAAGAAAAACCAAAAACCAAAAATAAATAAAATAAAAAATGACTTAAAAAAGAAATTAGTCTTATTACCCTCCAAAGCATCTTGACATGTCATGGATCTCCATCATTATATGCCCTTATGATGGATCTTCTTGATGAAGATTTCACTGAAAAACTTGAACGTCATGAATTTCTAGATCAGATCACAAATCTAGAAGATTGCTTTGACCGGTATGATATGTCTAACCAAATGTGAGTATGCTTCACTAATACAAAGTTAAAAAGCCAAGCTTATGTATGGTGGAGAGGCATAGAAGATTATTGATTCATCTCAAGGCCGAGCTCCTATTGTTAATTAGGAAGAGATGAAGCTACTTGAGGAGATCCAAGACATGTCAAGTGCATTGAGGGGCAATAAGACTTAGGACTTCCTTATATTTAATTTTCTAGCAATTAAAATTCTGTATCTTCCTTTTTCTCTGGTTATTTTTTCATGTTTTAGTACTTTATTTGGGATCAAAGGCTGAGATTAAAAGATTTTAGACAGTATTAGATAGTTTAAAAGGTGGAGTTACTATAGTAGTACTCTTCACGGCACTGTTCATGGTACAGTAATCATCAGTAACCATGGCTTACAGGAATGAAAAATATTATTAGTGTTTTCTTTTCTTATAAATCTGGCTTTGGACTTTTATGTAACAAACTTGGATGTTTGATTGAATGAAAAAGAGTTCTGAAGAAATTAATGACTGATAAAGTTGCTACCCTGTGTGATGCTTGGATTTGGTGCGAGATCAGCCCTCAGTGATGATTCCTAGGTCCCCAAAGTGAGTCTATCCTTTCTTTATCTGCTCAGCCTTTCTTGTGTTTTCCATGTTTCTTCTTTAATTCTTCAATTTTTCTACATTAGATTTTTTTTTTTTTTCGTTTTGTTTCTCTACCTAGCATCAAATCTCGATTCATTTCTATCAATCCTTAACTAGTTTTCCTATTAAGACTCAGTTTGCACAGATATGCAATAAAACAATTGTCGAAATTCTGATTTTTGATCTATGAACAAAAAAGATCTGATTTCTGAATGGACATCAACTGATTATGTCAATATTATCTCAGCCAACATCTCAAAAATATGCTAGTTTATACTAAAAGAAGGGGAAAACAATGCCTTTAATTAACTTTATTGATGAGTGCCAACAGCAAGGCCTATTGGTTTCTTGATCAAGATGAAAACTATGCGCGCAATCATAATTGTGCTCATCAGCTTTTTTACTGTTTCGGTTGTGAGCATCGGTGTGGGAAAGTAGAACCGACCCAAACATCGCAACAAGTTTTCCATTGAGACATAATCCACAGCAACATTCGGATTTCAAATCAGAATTGTTGGGGATAAATCCCGCTCCTGCCGAAGCCCGGCCCGACGCTCAGCCCAATGTAACCAGTAGCCGCGGAAGAGCTTCGGCAGACGGGCTTCAGCCGAACTCCCAGCGGCCGAGCTCCTTCCAGCAGGCCGAACTGGTCAGCTCCCGAGCTTCTCCCGGACTCCCAGCGTCGAGACCGAACTTCCTGGGCGGCCGAACTCCTTCGGACTCCCCACGGCCGAACTCCTTCGGACTCCCCACGGCCGAACTCCTTCAGACTCCGGCCGACTCCAAGCGGCCGAGCTTCAATGAAGTCCTCTCAGCGGCCGAACTCCTTCGGATCGACTCCAAGCGGCCGAGCTTCAATGAAGTCCTCTCAGCGGCCGAACTCCTTCGGACCGACTCCAAGCGGCCGAGCTTCAATGAAGTCCTCTCAGCGGCCGAACTCCTCAGCGGACGGGCTTTAGCGGAATCCCCAAGCGGTCGTCACTCAGGAGCCCGAACTCCTCAGCAGTCGTCACTCGGCCGAACTCCTCAGCGGTCGCCCTCATCGAACTTCGGCCGACCGAGCTCCTACCGAACTCTCAAGTGTCCAAGCCTCAGCCGAAGTCCAACAGCCGGCCGAACCCTCAAACGGCCGAGCTTCGGATTCTCAGCAGCCGAACTCTTCAGCGGACGAGCCTTAGCTGCATACCTCCAGCCAGACGCCTATGGGAGCCGAACTCCCTCCTATCTTCCTCTTCAGGAGCCCGAACTCCTCCGAAATGGGCACACGACGAAGGCCTTCAACCCTTCATTCGGCAAGCTCTGCAACCATCACCATCAGTCAGTCCGCCGCAAGCGATAGCGACCCACTGTCAGGCGGCGATGGCTGTCACCCTCAATCCGCCGCACACGGCACCAGCCCATGAGACTGACTCCGCCGAACCTCGAGCGGCCCGCCAGCACGCGGCTGCAGTTGTCACCATCAAGCTCCACTATATAAAGGACCCTCCCGACACGCTAAGGCTAAGCTCTCTGAACTCTCGACTCTCTAAGCTCTCCTCCTCATCTCTAAGCTCCGGAACTCATTCCGAGCACTCCATTACTGTTGGCCGGAAACTAACTTGACCGTCGGAGGGTCCTGCCGGAGCCACCCCCCACCGGTTCCGGACGGGACTTCGTTTTGCAGGTCCCCGGCGGCGACCTCAGCGGCCTCGACTCCGGCGACCTCCGGCGAGGACGGATTTCTGCACCAACAGATTGGCGCTAGAAGGAAGGGCCTGAACCTTCGAGGTTCCCTTGTTCTTAAAGGAGTGCTCGGCGACCCTTCTCTTCCCTCTCCGGAGATCTTCCTTTTCTCTTCCGAAGAGAAAACGCCACCCAGGAGAGCTTCGGCACGGCGCTCGGCGGCCTCCGCGACCCGATCCCGTCCAGGCCCGTCTGTTCCTGCTTCAGCCCCGGCGGCCTAGGTTCCACCTGCACCTGCGGCGGATGTGAAGCAGTTCGGCCTGCTTGTCCGACAGATCCGTGGCCTCACGGAAGCGTTGCAGGCTATACAGCAGCCTCCGGTGGCGACTCCACCAGCAAGCCCGCCATGAGGGCGTGAGAAATCAGCCTTAAGGAAGAGCCCAATCGCCCCGAAGAGAGAAACGGAGAGCAGAAGTTTCCCCGCCGAAGCGGAAAGAAGTTCGGCTCGAAGAAAAGCCGGGCTCCCCCCAAAGCTCGGCATCAAGGCGAAATGAAGCTCGGTGGAAAGCCGAACTCCTCAACTCAACCTCCAAAATAAAGTTCGGCGCCGGCAAGGACGGAACGAAGCCCCCCCGCGGAATAAAGTTCGGCACAAGCGAGGGCGGAGCAAAGTTCTCCCGCGGAACGAAGTTCGGAGGAAGACCGAACTCATCAGCTCATCGAAATAAAGTTCGGCGGAAGCAAGGCCGAACTCTCCCTCTTGAGCTCATCAATGAAGCTCGGCGCAAGGGAAGCCGAACTCCACCTTAAAGCCCACCATCACAGTGAAGTTCGGCGCAAGCGGTGGCGAAGTTCTCCCACGAATGAAGTTCGGCATCAGGGAGGCCGAACCCCGCAGCAGATCACCCAAGTGAAGTTCGGCCGCGCTCGAGACCGCCCCAGGGCGATCGAGGCCAAACTCCCCCTCAAGCGGTCATCACAACGAATTCCCGGGAGGTGCGATGAAGTTCGGGCAAGCGAAGCCAACCCCCCCTGCCAGCAAGGAAGTCCGGACAAAGAAGCATGAAGTTCTTCCACGGAAAGTTCCGCGGGAAAGCGCAATGAAGCTCCGCGCAAGAGAAAAGCCCGAAGCTCACCACAAACGAAGCCCCCGCAGAATGAAGTTCGGCGTAAGTGAAGCCGAACTTTCCTTGGAAGTTCTCATCGCTCAGGTCAGGCCGAACTCCCCCATCTCGAGTATGTCATCACCAAAACCTCCTACAAAGAGTTCATAGGAGACGGAGTGAAGTCCGGTGGCTAAAGCAAAGTCGACCTCCACCCCGAGCTCGTCGTCAAGGGAGTTCGGGTGGCGGAGAAAGAAGTACCCCCACAGAAGGTTTTGCAGGGAGGCGGAATGAAGTTCGTCTGTGTCCAAGGACGCGGCATGAAGTTCGGCCTCGTCTACTATCTTGGGGCTCACCATCGAGGAAGCCTCGACAGAAGGATGCGAAGAAGCCCCCCTCCCGGAAGGTTCCGCAACTACGACCCGCTCCTCTAACTCGAATTCTCGGCGAAGTTTAGAGCCAGCCACCAAGACCTCGAGGACTACGGCCTCCCCAAACGTGCGCGGTCGAAGCAAGTAAAGCTCCTACCATCGCTACCACGGCCACGACACTGAGGAATACGTTCAGCTCCAAGACGAGATTGAAGAGCTCGTTAAAATGGGACGACGGGATAAATTCCTCCGACGCCGGTCTGAAGCAGGAGAAGATCGGCTATAGGCGTTGCCGTAACTGGAAAAGACAAGAAGGTCGGCCGCTCCGCGGCGTCATCAACGCCACCCCGGGGAGGAGCTAGGAGCTAGCTACATCGGGGACTGTCGTCCCCAGCGACAAAGTCAAGAGTAGCATGTTCCAAATTAAGAAGGCCGGCACGAGATAGAGGAGGTCGTCTGGACGGGACTTACTGCCCGAGGGAACTCCGAGGAACAACACCCCGACAACCCTCGAACGGAAATGCGCTACGATCAGCTTCTCTTCGGTAAAACTCTCCCCTCTCAATAAAATCATTTCTGGATGCGAAAACTATGCGATGACAGGGAAGAAGCAGTCAGCCGCGTTAGGAACAGGAGGAGAACCTCGTCCTAGCGCGAGCAAAGTCGAAGGCCCCGTCCACGAAGGACGGGATGGGGGGAGAAGGCGAGGACGACGGTCCTCATGTGCCCCCACAGCCGGCTAGGAACAGGAGGAGAACCTCGTCCTAGCGTGAGCAAAGTCGAAGGCCCCGTCCACAAAGGACGGGATGGGGGGAGAAGCGAGGACGACGGTCCTCATGTGCCCCCACAGCCGGCTAGGAACAGGAGGAGAACCTCGTCCTAGCGTGAGCAAAGTCGAAGGCCCCGTCCACAAAGGACGGGATGGGGGGAGAAGCGAGGACGACGGTCCTCATGTGCCCCCACAGCCGGCTAGGAACAGGAGGAGAACCTCGTCCTAGCGTGAGCAAAGTCGAAGGCCCCGTCCACAAAGGACGGGATGGGGGGAGAG
>QRFJ01002059.1:292814-397409 GCA_006176705.1 Cocos nucifera | reverse complement strand
TCCACAATGCATATGGTAATTATGGTAATTACCAATAAAGTAAATCAAAATAAACAAAAATTATAAAACAGATGAATGGATGTCTCATACAATTAATTCGAACAAATTACAAAGACACTGTAAAATGTGAAACAATCAAGCAAAATAAATAAACAAATAAATCTGTGGCATTACTCATCTATTTTATATTTTGCAGCAGCTGTGAATGCAAATTTTGTCTTTCTTGAGTACACAGGCAGCACAACTGCAGTTGCAATACCCCAAAGCCCTGGCTACTTGGAATCTGGTCTCACAACCATCAAGGTAATCTTAAGCCCCGACCTCTCCTTGTCCATCTACCTGTTACTTTGTTACAAGAGTTTCCTTTGATGAATGGTGTTTGACCAAATTATCTCAATCTGCATTCTTAAATCTTCTTTTTAACCAAAGCAACCTTCAAGACCCCAGAAAAACTTTAATTCCCTAGAGTTTGTAATCTTCATCTCATCCCTCGTGGCTGTACCACATGTGGATCTTGACATCTATGTCCATCCTTTATCTATGCCTCGTGCTAGTTTAACTGCTGCCATTTTAGTTCCTCTAGCATTTTCTTTATCCTATATCGAAGCTTTCCAATTCATCCAACCTATTTTGACATTGATAGAAATAATAGTCCATCTCCTTTTTCTTTTGCATAATGACTTCAAGTTAGTGACAGCGGTGTAGATATCTTCCCATCCATTTATGGTTTGTGCCACTTTTCATAGTTACCTTACTGTTAAAATTGCATGCCCTCATATTCTTAGTGATAGCATACAAATGTTCTCAGGGTTCAATTAATTTGCTCCTTTGCTGCCTAAAGTTCTCCACTATTGCTCCTACTTAGGGTCAACTAATGCTTTAATTCAATAAACCAGCATTACACAATATGGCCCATTTTTTTATAATTTTTTAAGACAGACTTGGTTATGCATTGGCAACACTTGCACCGGTACTTTAAAGTTTAAACAGGTACGAGCATGGGGCCAACCCTTGGTGCATCCTAACAGTGAATTTGGAGCTTATCATTCCACAAGTCTGCTCCCTAGTTTTTTCACCTCCATACAAATTAGTGACTTGTATTATGGGCTTTGAGAAAAGAGGCCGTAGTCATGTAAGGTAATCAATGAAGGAATTAGTGGATTGTGAACATGATTATGACTTGATTGCAAGTGGCTCAAGAATTGTGTAGGGCAACCAAGGGAAATCAATGAAGATTTCAGATAAGGCTGACACCTCAAAAGGTGCTGGAAATTTGTGTTCTTACCCGAGTTTTAATATACACAGAACAACTCAATGCAAATTGATAGCGGATGCTGAGATGAATCTAGAGACACTGAAACTAAGGGTCAAATAGGGAACAAGAGGGTTTGAAGGTTCTTAGGAACAAATTTAATGGGTTACTGTCAATTCAGAAATCAGATCAGATTTTTTTTTTTTTTTGGTCATAAATTACAAAATCAGAATTTTGACAATTGTTTTATAGCATATCTATGCAATGAAGATTAAAGTTTCATAAGAAACTAATTAAGGATTGATAGAAACGAATTGAGATTTGATGCTATGTAGAGAAACAAAAGGAAAACAGAATCTCACATAGAAAAAAATTCAAGAACAAAAGAAGAAGAACAAAACACAATAAAGATTCAGCAAAATAAAGAAAGGATTGACAAAAGGATCTGGACTCACTCTACAGACTCACACCAGATCCAAGCATCATGCAGGGAAGCAACTTCAGCAACTACTAATTTCTGCAGAATCCTTTTTCATTCAACCATCCAAGTATGTTACATAAAACTCCAAAAATTAGATTTATAAAAAGGGACACCCTAACAATTTTTTATAATCCCAAAACTACTCCCATAAGGCATGGTTATGGTTCACGGTTATTGTAACATGGAGTGCCATAAACCAAGGTTTTAAGTCCCAACAGGATAGGGGGTCACATTCCTATGGGAAAACAGAACTAAGACAGGGTTGGGACTCCAAAACCCATCCAAATGGAGAAAGAAGAAGAAAAAGGAAAACAAAAGGAAGAAAAGATGAAAATAAAAAGTGAAAGGAAGAAGACGAAAAAGGAAAGAAAGAAAGAAAGGGAGAAGAAAATAATGAAAGGAATGAGAAAGAAGAGGAAAAAAAGGAAAGAAAGGAAGGCAAGGAACAAGGGAGGAAAAAAAAAGAAAGGAAAGAAAGAAGAGAAAGAAAGAAAGCAAAAGAAAGGTAAGAAGGGGAGAGAGACAGAGAGTACCTACAGGACTTAACGGGGCTACCGCTGGGATGAGGTGGGATAGTGGGGTATCCCATTCCATAGAGAAACTATGATGTTCCATGGAGAAATTGGGATGTCCCCCATCTTATGAGTCTACGAGATTTAAAATCTTGGTTTGAGACCTTTTAGTCTTAGCATTTGATTCTATATAAACTCAATATGGTACATCATATTGGTCAATGCTAGTGCATATCGAGTGTATCATACCATACCATTTTAGTACTGAACCGGTACACAGTACAGAGGGCATATCAAGTGTTAGTACGTCGAACCAACCTTCGTATCAAGCATAACAATACTATTCCAATAGGTTACCAATACATGGTTCGGTACTGAAATGACAAAACTTGCTACTAAAACATAAGAAAAACCAAAAACCAAAAATAAATAAAATAAAAAATGACTTAAAAAAGAAATTAGTCTTATTACCCTCCAAAGCATCTTGACATGTCATGGATCTCCATCATTATATGCCCTTATGATGGATCTTCTTGATGAAGATTTCACTGAAAAACTTGAACGTCATGAATTTCTAGATCAGATCACAAATCTAGAAGATTGCTTTGACCGGTATGATATGTCTAACCAAATGTGAGTATGCTTCACTAATACAAAGTTAAAAAGCCAAGCTTATGTATGGTGGAGAGGCATAGAAGATTATTGATTCATCTCAAGGCCGAGCTCCTATTGTTAATTAGGAAGAGATGAAGCTACTTGAGGAGATCCAAGACATGTCAAGTGCATTGAGGGGCAATAAGACTTAGGACTTCCTTATATTTAATTTTCTAGCAATTAAAATTCTGTATCTTCCTTTTTCTCTGG
The DNA here is from genome assembly GCA_006176705.1 of Cocos nucifera. Lineage (NCBI taxonomy): Eukaryota > Viridiplantae > Streptophyta > Magnoliopsida > Arecales > Arecaceae > Cocos > Cocos nucifera. The sequence goes on along the minus strand of QRFJ01002059.1, from coordinate 394,300 downwards.
TTATTTTTTCATGTTTTAGTACTTTATTTGGGATCAAAGGCTGAGATTAAAAGATTTTAGACAGTATTAGATAGTTTAAAAGGTGGAGTTACTATAGTAGTACTCTTCACGGCACTGTTCATGGTACAGTAATCATCAGTAACCATGGCTTACAGGAATGAAAAATATTATTAGTGTTTTCTTTTCTTATAAATCTGGCTTTGGACTTTTATGTAACAAACTTGGATGTTTGATTGAATGAAAAAGAGTTCTGAAGAAATTAATGACTGATAAAGTTGCTACCCTGTGTGATGCTTGGATTTGGTGCGAGATCAGCCCTCAGTGATGATTCCTAGGTCCCCAAAGTGAGTCTATCCTTTCTTTATCTGCTCAGCCTTTCTTGTGTTTTCCATGTTTCTTCTTTAATTCTTCAATTTTTCTACATTAGATTTTTTTTTTTTTTCGTTTTGTTTCTCTACCTAGCATCAAATCTCGATTCATTTCTATCAATCCTTAACTAGTTTTCCTATTAAGACTCAGTTTGCACAGATATGCAATAAAACAATTGTCGAAATTCTGATTTTTGATCTATGAACAAAAAAGATCTGATTTCTGAATGGACATCAACTGATTATGTCAATATTATCTCAGCCAACATCTCAAAAATATGCTAGTTTATACTAAAAGAAGGGGAAAACAATGCCTTTAATTAACTTTATTGATGAGTGCCAACAGCAAGGCCTATTGGTTTCTTGATCAAGATGAAAACTATGCGCGCAATCATAATTGTGCTCATCAGCTTTTTTACTGTTTCGGTTGTGAGCATCGGTGTGGGAAAGTAGAACCGACCCAAACATCGCAACAAGTTTTCCATTGAGACATAATCCACAGCAACATTCGGATTTCAAATCAGAATTGTTGGGGATAAATCCCGCTCCTGCCGAAGCCCGGCCCGACGCTCAGCCCAATGTAACCAGTAGCCGCGGAAGAGCTTCGGCAGACGGGCTTCAGCCGAACTCCCAACGGCCGAGCTCCTTCCAGCAGGCCGAATTGGTCAGCTCCCGAGCTTCTCCCGGACTCCTAGCGTCGAGACCGAACTACCTGGGCGGCCGAACTCCTTCGGACTCCCCACGGCCGAACTCCTTCAGACTCCCCACGGCCGAACTCCTTCAGACTCCCCACGGTCGAACTCCTTCGGATCGACTCCAAGCGGCCGAGCTTCAATGAAGTCCTCTCAGCGGCCGAACTCCTTCGGATCGACTCCAAGCGGCCGAGCTTCAATGAAGTCCTCTCAGCGGCCGAACTCCTTCGGACCGACTCCAAGCGGCCGAGCTTCAATGAAGTCCTCTCAGCGGCCGAACTCCTCAGCGGACGGGCTTTAGCGGAATCCCCAAGCGGTCGTCACTCAGGAGCCCGAACTCCTCAGCAGTCGTTACTCGGCCGAACTCCTCAGCGGTCGCCCTCATCGAACCTCGACCGACCGAGCTCCTACCGAACTCTCAAGTGTCCAAGCCTCAGCCGAAGTCCAACAGCCGGCCGAACCCTCAAACGGCCGAGCTTCGGATCCTCAGCAGCCGAACTCTTCAGCGGACGAGCCTTAGCTGCATACCTCCAGCCAGACGCCTATGGGAGCCGAACTCCCTCCTATCTTCCTCTTCAGGAGCCCGAACTCCTCCGAAATGGGCACACGACGAAGGCCTTCAACCCTTCATTCGGCAAGCTCTGCAACCATCACCATCAGTCAGTCCGCCGCAAGCGATAGCGACCCACTGTCAGGCGGCGATGGCTGTCACCCTCAATCCGCCGCACACGGCACCAGCCCATGAGACTGACTCCGCCGAACCTCGAGCGGCCCGCCAGCACGCGGCTGCAGTTGTCACCATCAAGCTCCACTATATAAAGGACCCTCCCGACACGCTAAGGCTAAGCTCTCTGAACTCTCGACTCTCTAAGCTCTCCTCCTCATCTCTAAGCTCCGGAACTCATTCCGAGCACTCCATTACTGTTGGCCGGAAACTAACTTGACCGTCGGAGGGTCCTGCCGGAGCCACCCCCCACCGGTTCCGGACGGGACTTCGTTTTGCAGGTCCCCGGCGGCGACCTCTGCGGCCTCGATTTCGGCAACCTCCGGCGAGGACGGATTTCTGCACCAACAGATTGGCGCTAGAAGGAGGGCCTGAACCTTCGAGGTTCCCTTGTTCTTAAAGGAGTGCTCGGCGACCCTTCTCTTCCCTCTCCAGAGATCTTCCTTTTCTCTTTCGAAGAGAAAACGCCACCCAGGAGAGCTTCCGCACGGCGTTCGGTGGCCTCTGCGACCCGATCCCGTCCAGGCCCGTCTGTTCCTGCTTCAGCCCCGGCGGCCTAGGTTCCACCTGCACCCGCGGTGGATGTGAAGCAGTTCGGCCTGCTTGTCCGACAGATCCGTGGCCTCACGGAGGCGTTGCAGGCTATACAGCAGCCTCCGGTAGCGACTCCACCAGCAAGCCCGCCATGAGGGCGTGAGAAATCAGCCTTAAGGAAGAGCCCAATCGCCCCGAAGAGAGAAACGGAGAGCAGAAGTTTCCCCGCCGAAGCGGAAAGAAGTTCGGCTCGAAGAAAAGCCGGGCTCCCCCCAAAGCTCGGCATCAAGGCGAAATGAAGCTCGGTGGAAAGCCGAACTCCTCAACTCAACCTCCAAAATAAAGTTCGGCGCCGGCAAGGACGGAACGAAGCCCCCCCCGCGGAATAAAGTTCGGCACAAGCGAGGGCGGAGCAAAGTTCTCCCGCGGAACGAAGCTCGGAGGAAGACCGAACTCATCAGCTCATCGAAATAAAGTTCGGCGGAAGCAAGGCCGAACTCTCCCTCTTGAGCTCATCAATGAAGCTCGGCGCAAGGGAAGCCGAACTCCACCTTAAAGCCCACCATCACAGTGAAGTTCGGCGCAAGCGGTGGCGAAGTTCTCCCACGAATGAAGTTCGGCATCAGGGAGGCCGAACCCCGCAGCAGATCACCCAAGTGAAGTTCGGCCGCGCTCGAGACCGCCCCAGGGCGATCGAGGCCAAACTCCCCCTCAAGCGGTCATCACAACGAATTCCCGGGAGGTGCGATGAAGTTCGGGCAAGCGAAGCCAACCCCCCCTGCCAGAAGGAAGTCCGGACAAAGAAGCATGAAGTTCTTCCACGGAAAGTTCCGCGGGAAAGCGCAATGAAGCTCCGCGCAAGAGAAAAGCCCGAAGCTCACCACAAACGAAGCCCCCGCAGAATGAAGTTCGGCGTAAGTGAAGCCGAACTTTCCTTGGAAGTTCTCATCGCTCAGGTCAGGCCGAACTCCCCCATCTCGAGTATGTCATCACCAAAACCTCCTACAAAGAGTTCATAGGAGACGGAGTGAAGTCCGGTGGCTAAAGCAAAGTCGACCTCCACCCCGAGCTCGTCGTCAAGGGAGTTCGGGTGGCGGAGAAAGAAGTACCCCCACAGAAGGTTTTGCAGGGAGGCGGAATGAAGTTCGTCTGTGTCCAAGGACGCGGCATGAAGTTCGGCCTCGTCTACTATCTTGGGGCTCACCATCGAGGAAGCCTCGACAGAAGGATGCGAAGAAGCCCCCCTCCCGGAAGGTTCCGCAACTACGACCCGCTCCTCTAACTCGAATTCTCGGCGAAGTTTAGAGCCAGCCACCAAGACCTCGAGGACTACGACCTCCCCAAACGTGCGCGGTCGAAGCAAGTAAAGCTCCTACCATCGCTACCACGGCCACGACACTGAGGAATACGTTCAGCTCCAAGACGAGATTGAAGAGCTCGTTAAAACGGGGCGGCTGGGTAAATTCCTCCGGTACCGGCCTGAAGTAGAAAAAGATCGGCTAAGAGCGCTGTCGTAGCCAGAGACTGCAAGAAGGTCGGCCGCTCCGCGGCGTCATCAACGCCACCTCGGGGAGGAGCTAGGAGCTAGCTACATCGGGGACTGTCGTCCCCAGCGACAAAGTCAAGAGTAGCATGTTCCAAATTAAGAAGGCCGGCACGAGATAGAGGTGGTCGTCTGGACGGAACTTGCTGCCCGAGGGAACTCCGAGGAACAACAACCCGACAACCCTCGAACGGAAATGCGCTACGATCAGCTTCTCCTCGGTAAAACTCTCCCCTCTCAATAAAATCATTTCTGGATGCGAAAACTATGCGATGACAGCGAAGAAGCAGTCAGCCGCGTTAGAAATAGGAGGAGAACCTCGTCTTAGCGCGAGCAAAGTCGAAGGCCCCGTCCACAAAGGACGGGATGGGGGGAGAGGCGAGGACGACGGTCCTCATGTGCCCCCACAGCCGGCTAGGAACAGGAGGAGAACCTCGTCCTAGCGTGAGCAAAGTCGAAGGCCCCGTCCACAAAGGACGGGATGGGGGGAGAGGCGAGGACGACGGTCCTCATGTGCCCCCACAGCCGGCTAGGAACAGGAGGAGAACCTCGTCCTAGCGTGAGCAAAGTCGAAGGCCCCGTCCACCAAGGACGGGATGGGGGGAGAGGCGAGGACGACGGTCCCCATGTGCCCCCACAGCCCGTTGGGAACAGGAGGAGACCTCGTCCTAACGTGAGCAAAGTCGAAGGCCCCGTCCACAAAGGACGAGATGGGGGAGAGGCAAGGACGACGGTCCCCATGTGCCCCCACAGCCCGTTGGGAACAGGAGGAGAACCTCATCCTAACGCGAGCAAAGTCGAAGGCCCCGTTCACGAAGGACGGGATGGGGGGAGAAGCTCGGACGACGGTCCGGATGTGCCCCCACAGCCCGTTAGGAACAGGAGGAGAACCTCATCCTAGCGTGAGCAAAGTCGAAGGCCCCGTTCACGAAGGACGGGATGGGGGGAGAAGCTCGGACGACGGTCCGGATGTGCCCCCACAGCCCGTTAGGAACAGGAGGAGAACCTCGTCCTGACGTGAGCAAAGTCGAAGGCCCCGTTCATGAAGGACGGGATGGGGGGAGAAGCTCGGACGATGGTCCGAATGTACCCCCACAGCCCGTTAGGAACAGGAGGAGAACCTCGTCCTAACGACAAGGTGAGCAAGGTCCAAGGTCCGAGCCCCAGAGTCTACGGCAAGCTTCGTTGCAGAAGACGAGGTCTCCTTCGGACATCAGCTTCAACTTCGGTGTCAGCATCAGCGGGAGACGAGATCTCCCCCAAGCGATCGTAACCTTGACTGCAAGAGAGGAGGTCTCCCCCGAATCGACTTCGGTTGATGGAAGACAATGTCGCCCCCGAGGAGCTCAAATCCGACCTCGACCGTAGGAGGCGAGATTTACTTCGGCTTCAACATCAGCTTCATCGACTTTAGCTGGAAACGAGTTCCATTTCAACTCCAAACATCGACTGGAGATGAGGTCTCCCCCAAGCCTCAGCCTCAACTTCAGCGTCAATATTGGCTGGAGAATGAGACCTCCCCCGAGCTTCAGCCTGCAACAAATGCGGAGCCTGGAAGAAGACTTCGGCAGTCGCCTATTTTGGTACTCCCTTCCTTCAATTTTTGAACTCGGGAGTGGGGGGCTACTGTTGGGGATAAATCCCGCTCCTGCCGAAGCCCGGCCCGACGCTCAGCCCAATGTAACCAGTAGCCGCGGAAGAGCTTCGACAGACGGGCTTCAGCCGAACTCCCAGCGGCCGAGCTTCCTTCCAGCAGGCCGAACTGGTCAGCTCCCGAGCTTCTCCCGGACTCCCAGCGTCGAGACCGAACTTCCTGGGCGGCCGAACTCCTTCGGACTCCCCACGGCCGAACTCCTTCGGACTCCCCACGGCCGAACTCCTTCAGACTCCCCACGGTCGAACTCCTTCGGATCGACTCCAAGCGGCCGAGCTTCAATGAAGTCCTCTCAGCGGCCGAACTCCTTCGGATCGACTCCAAGCGGCCGAGCTTCAATGAAGTCCTCTCAGCGGCCGAACTCCTTCGGACCGACTCCAAGCGGACGAGCTTCAATGAAGTCCTCTCAGCGGCCGAACTCCTTCGGACCGACTCCAAGCGGACGAGCTTCAATGAAGTCCTCTCAGCGGCCGAACTCCTCAGCGGACGGGACTTTAGCGGAATCCCCAAGCGGTCGTCACTCAGGAGCCCGAACTCCTCAGCAGTCGTTACTCGGCCGAACTCCTCAGCGGTCGCCCTCATCGAACCTCGACCGACCGAGCTCCTACCGAACTCTCAAGTGTCCAAGCCTCAGCCGAAGTCCAACAGCCGGCCGAACCCTCAAACGGCCGAGCTTCGGATCCTCAGCAGCCGAACTCTTCAGCGGACGAGCCTTAGCTGCATACCTCCAGCCAGACGCCTATGGGAGCCGAACTCCCTCCTATCTTCCTCTTCAGGAGCCCGAACTCCTCCGAAATGGGCACACGACGAAGACCTTCAACCCTTCATTCGGCAAGCTCTGCAACCATCACCATCAGTCAGTCCGCCGCAAGCGATAGCGACCCACTGTCAGGCGGCGATGGCTGTCACCCTCAATCCGCCGCACACGGCACCAGCCCATGAGACTGACTCCGCCGAACCTCGAGCGGCCCGCCAGCACGCGGCTGCAGTTGTCACCGTCAAGCTCCACTATATAAAGGACCCTCCCGACACGCTAAGGCTAAGCTCTCTGAACTCTCGACTCTCTAAGCTCTCCTCCTCATCTCTAAGCTCCGGAACTCATTCCGAGCACTCCATTACTGTTGGCCGGAAACTAACTTGACCGTCGGAGGGTCCTGCCGGAGCCACCCCCCCACCGATTCCGGACGGGACTTCGTTTTGCAGGTCCCCGGCGGCGACCTCTGCGGCCTCGATTTCGGCAACCTCCGGCGAGGACGGATTTCTGCACCAACAAGAATCAAATCAAATCTCGGATTAGGTCAGTTACGTTCTCAGTTCCTATTCAGTCTATTCTTGGACATAAGCACTAATGAATATGCAGCTTCAGTCACCCAAAACTTTTACCCAATCATAAATATCCCTAAATCAATTACTTACTCGAAACAGAACAGCAATCGACGACAAAATAAACATGCAAAATTTAATGAATTCAAGAAAAAAAAATGCAGCATTTTTGCATCATCAAAACTAGACCAAAAACCCTAAAGTTCGAAATCGAACGAAGTATGTATTGATCAAAAGGCAGAGATTGGGTAGACCACCTCTTTGTTGGAGATCTCGGATTGGTAGGGAAGGACGAAGTTGACGGTGAGCTTGGAGGGGATGGAGGAGGGGGTGGGTGGGCGAGGCTTCATGAAGGAGAGCGGCGTCTTCGGGGGCTCCAGGTTAGGGGCCACCTTCTTCCACGCTTCCACGAACGCCGAGTCCTCCACAGGCGCTGCCGGGACGTCCGTCGAGAAGGCCCGGCCGATCAGTCGGCCGCCGCAGCCGCCGTCCAGGGCTCGAATCAGGAGACGCGGGGCTTGACGATACATGGTGGACTGCCCGTTTAGTCTCTCTCGGCTTTGGCTTGGTGGGTTAGAACTTAGAAATGGAACGGTGGCAAATGGGAGAGAAATTATTGCATGCGCCAGGTTCAATTGGACCGCGCAAATCCCACGGTGGACAACATGCCACGTTACCCCTTGTATTTCATCAATTCCTGATTGCGCGCCATCCATCGTGCATATGCGTCGGATTTGCCCGCATGCAATAATTTCTCCAAATAGGATGGGGAGTAATTTTTTGTGCTTTCCTGCACCGCTCTATTTGTATCCATCGCTTTCTAACGTGCCTGTAGTTTTATTTTTTAAAAGTTTTAAATAATAAAAATATTATTTTTAAAAAAAATATAATATTTAATATCCATAATTTAAATTAAAATTATAATTTTTTATATAAAATATCATAAAATTTTTAAAATAATAAAAAATATTTTTTTATGATTTTTTATACATCTCATAATTTGATCATAGAATATCATAAAAAAATAATTTTTTATTATTTAAAAATTTATAAAATTTTTAAATAATAAAAATATTTTTTATTATTTTAAAAATTTTATAAATTTTTAAATAATAAAAAATTATTTTTTTATGATATTCTATGATCAAATTATGAGATGTATAAAAAATCATAATTTGAATGTAGGATACTATGATATGGCATGGAATGTTAGGGATGGCAAAATTGATCTGACTTGATGGATATATATCCTATCCAAATTCGATCAAATTTAAAAAATAAGATTTAATTAAATTTAAATTTGGATTTGAGAAAAATTTAAAAACTATAGCATAGATATAGATAGGATATGGATAATGTTATTTTCTACCTAAATCGAATCTGAATCCGACCCAAATATCTAAACCCAAATCTGAATATATATATATATATATATATATATATATATATATATATATATATATATATATATATATATATATATATATATATATATAATTTATAGTTAATGTGATAATTATATTTAATTTTTTCAGTACCATATTAAATTTTTATGAATAAAATAATAGATTTATGATTTTATTTTATGTTGAATTATAATTCTATTTTTATGTTTGATTTCTATAAATTTGGACTTATAAATTATGTTCTATGTTGAATTGGTAATTCTATTCTGGTTGATAATATGCATAAAATTATTTTAGTTATTTATTTTTTTGGATATGAGATGAATATGGGTTGGGTATGGAAAAATGAGTAACCTATGGATATCCCGAAATCTATTAAGTATGGAGATGAATATTTCTTTTCTTATCCGATAGGATTTAAATATAGAATATTAAATTTGGATTTGAAGATGGATGGTACAATATGCTATCCAAATTCTATCCATTGCCATCTCCATAGGATGTCATAATTTTTTCAGAAATAAAAGAATATTTTTGTCATTCAAAATTTTAAAAAAATAAAACTGCAGGTATTAAATGCATGATAGAAATTTTTAATAACAAAAAAATCCTTCTCTTTTTATGACTTAAAAAAAAATTATGACATTCTATATAAAAAATTATAATTTTAATATAAGATATTATAATATCAATACAGGATATTATAATTTTTTTTTAAAAAATATTATTTAAAATTTTAAATAAAAAATTAAAATCATAGATATTAAAGTGGCTACGTGGCCCAATTAAAACAAAGAAGATGAGAAGCGTTCCGACGCCAGTGATGGGTTAATCAGGTGATGGGCTGACAGCATATATTGAGCCCACGATAGCATCAGCACGTGGTTGGATCTCCATGCCTAAGCCCAATGGCAGTCTGGAGCCCAATAAGATTTTTCGGGAAAGAAATTTTGTTAAAAAGTTTTGTGAAAAACAAATGACGGGACTGATTGTTCTAACCATCAGGAATTTTTCTAGTTGAATAAACTGGAACCATCAGGAGAAATATCAACCTTTTAATATAAAGTAGGACTCCTCTATAGTAAGTCGTCAATAAAATAGAATTAACTAGTCCAAACGGTCATCTTCTTCCTCTCTCATCTTCTTTCTCTCTATCTGTCTCTCACTCTTTCGTTACATAGAATATTTAAATTCCATGAATCGAAGAAAAGCGAGTATCAAATATAACGTCATCTCATACTATCTATCTATCTATTGGTATATATATATATATATCCGTCTATTGCCAGGTAAGGTAAGGGGAAAAAAAAAAAAAAAAAAAAAGTTCCTTAGTAACTAAACCGTATCACAATAACCTCAATTTTTTGTTACTCACTGAGATATTTAAACAAAGATTCTAAAAAATGGCCTAGTACAATTTTATCACGGATGATAATTTCAATTTTCAATATATCTAGTGGAGTAGTCGAAAAAGAACCGAGTAACTATGAGCCTGCAAAGAAAATTCTCTTACTGGAGGTTGTCTGACGGGGACCCTCTGATGGTTATGTTAGTCGGAGAAATAAGGCAACTGATAAAACTAACAAGAGTAGGAGCATAAGTTTTTTTTTCTTTTTTGAGATTACCTGATCCCTCATTGCTTACCGGTATTTATAAGATGGAGAATGTCATTGCTGTGTAACTCTTGTTCCTGAATATCTAGGATATGGGAGTTATGACATTTAGTGGACGATCACCTCATTATTTGTCATTAATAGGGAGTAATGAGTTAGTCATGGCCGATTGTTTCGCATCACATTAGAGAGCAGTTAATGCCCTGTCGGATAACCGTTGATGATTTAGGTAGTCGGTAGGAGTCCGAGGAAGTGATCGATCGGGCGTTGGAGACTATTAGGAGACAGCTTGCCAGCTGGAAATCAAGTCGATTTTACTCCGACTGAATTGGATGGATGTCTTTCATACCGTGGAGGTTTGGATAAAAAGTCGGTTGAACACCGAGTGAAATTCGTCGATCAAATGTGAAACCTTGCTGGAAAACAAGCGTCTCTTTGAAACATCATATATAAGTCGAATAGGATGCGCCGATTATGCTTATCCGAGATGAATCCCTCAATGATAGTTGGATAGATGACGAGTGGTGGTTATTGATAAAGTGATGAGAATTTTTTCCAATACTTGCCCCCCAACTCCCAAGTCCAATTTCATGATTTGAATCAAGACGTGCAGCGGCTCTATCGCATCATATGGCGTGCAGTAGTTATTGCCGCAGAGTGCTTGAGGCGATTTTCGTAATGATTGCAGGAAATTAGGTAGTGAAAAAATGATGGATTAATCAGCCCAAGTCATCCACGTGTCGTCTGATGGTTTGCTCCAATTGAGATCATGCAGATTCATCTAAGTTGGCTTGATCATAATGGTGGTGCGTTAAAAAGTCGAGAAAATAGCCGGCTAAGATTGGGGCCACATGTCGGGATCCTGGAGATAGTGTAGATTTTCTAGGTTAATCAAGGACCATCAAAAAGTCTATAAATAGCTGTTCTTCCCCTTCACTGCAGTCTTATGATCCTGGAACCTTCTTTTGCTTGCTTCCTGCTTTCTCTCAGTGTTTAACCAGAGTCCCAACTTTTGCAATCTGGGTATCATCGCTGTCGGTTTTCAGCTTCTCGATCTTCATCCCAATCGGCTTGCGCATCCTAATAGAAGGTTATTCCTCCTCTCCCCTTGGCTTTTTTCTTCTTTATCTTTTGATGGTTTCTTTCGAGAACACGGTGGGGGATCAAAGTTTTTGGATCTCTAGTGTCCGTAGGGAGACCGAGGGTAATCCTCGGGATGATCCCGAAGAGGCTTTGTCTGGGCGGGGTCATTTAGATCCCGGAGAGTCTTTTGGAGATGTTCTTGGTCCTCTTACCAAGAAGTTTGTCTTGTCGGATACCGACGTAAGTTAGCTAAGAGAATATTATCATATTCCCAATTGGTACCGAGTAACGGCACCTGATAAGGGTGGCCGAGTTGTCCATCCTTCGAACGAGTATACTGCCGTGTATGAGAAATTTTTGCATTTCGAACTTTGGTTTTCACTCCACCCCTTCTTTTCCAATATTTTTGATTTTTACCACATCGTTCCCGCTCAACTTGCATTCAATTCCATTCGAATTTTATCTTCTTCAGTCTGAGCCCTAAATTTCTCTCTTTCGGGCTTTTTTCATGTTGAAGAAGCATCCTTGGGAACGAGGATGGTGGTTCTTTAGTCTTCGATATAGGCATCAATTTATTACCAGACTTCCTTCTTCCATCCATGGGTAGAAGAACAAATTCTTCTATGTTGCTGCTGACCATCTCCGGGGCTTTCAATGGAATTGGGGTGCTCCAAATATATCTCCGAACAAGAATGATATCATCCCGGTGGAAGATCAGGTTTTGTACGACCAGTTACTTAGCGTATTTGTTCCAAAGCAGCGGGAGCTCCTCGAGGAGCATTCATTGTTCGATGCTGGGATTAGTCCGACCACTCACTTAGGTAGGTTCTTCCTTTTGCCGACTCTTTGCTTCTAATTTCTCATCAATTTGTGGTCAATTAGTGAGCTTTTTCTTGATTGTTCTCATAGGCATGAAGGTATCTTTGGCATCCCTCCGCAAGGCAGTGAAGAAGAAGTCAGTTTTCGGGCCCAGCGAGCCTTCACGGGAGAAGCCAAAGAAATAAAGGGTCGATTCTCCCCCTCAAGTGAAAAGCATACAGTCGTTACCCCTCACTCGTCCGCCGCTTGTAAAGGCTACCCCTACATCGACCGTTGAGGTTTCGGCCAGTGATGATGTAGTCGTCATCGAGGCACCGACTAGTGTGGTGCAGGCCTTGTAGGTGCAGCCCTGTGCATCTGATGGCGAGAGGCATGCTCCCGATGGTGAGGGGCCTAGTCGGGTTGAGGCCGACAAGGGGAAAGACGTGGAGCCTCCGGCTTTCAATGTCAAGTATGGCCCTGACACTCCTTCTGGGGAGGCTATAGTGATAGTCAGTATGCATATTAAAGCGACCGACCAAGCGCTCCAAGATCATCGATTCGTCGAAGTGTTGATAAGGATGGTGATGTTGCCCGCAGACTAAGAGGATAGGAAGGCTCACCCAATCTTGGAGATTGTCTTGAGTTCCTATATGTCATTGCTGGCGGTATGTATCCGATTTTTTTTTCTTTTTTTTTTTTTGAATATCTTTCTTCTCCGAGCAGATCACTTAACCATTTTTATCCTTTCTATGTAGATGGCACATGACATTATAATTTTATATGAGGCGTTGAACAGCTTTGCCCGGCTCAACTCCGAACTTGAGAATAAGGCCCAAACTGTCGATGCTTGGGCCGAAGTGGCTGGAGAACTTCACGCTGTCGAGGAGCGAGAGAAGAAATATCAAGAGAAGTTGGCTCTGCTGCAGACCAATTTGGTGATTAGTCGAAATAAATCCACCAACTTGGAAGAGGAATTCGGTCGGCTAAAAGCCGACTTTCAAAAGGAGATGAAGTCAACGGAGTTCGCCCTTATCAAGGAGAGGGATAAAAGAGCGGAGTTGCTGAAGTTGTCCAGAGCAGAGGAGAAGCTATTGGAGGTAGAATCGACTATAGAAACTTGGGTCTGAGAAGCTATTTCTCGGGCACTGACCGAGTTCAAAGAGTCCAAGAAATATGAGGAGGATCTTTTAGTAAACTTCGTGGGTGCGTACCAGATAGGATTTTACGACTGCAAGAAAGCCATACTCCGTATCTATCCCAAGATCAATTTAAACGGACTGACACTGGAGAGTCTACCCGATGAGTCAGAGGAAGAGGAGGCCGATGTCGAAGAAAATCATCCGCCTTCTTCTTAAATCTTTGTTGTAACAATCTTTTACTCTTTTGACTATGTAATGAACTCTTTTTTCTTAATGAAATATCTTTCCTTTCAACAAATTGGTCTGCTTTTCCCAACTTACTTACTCGCAATTTTTTTGCTTATGTTTTTGCGAAATGGCTAAGCATCATAGTCTAGTAGGTTGTGGACAGCCAGATAAAGATAATCGAATAAGACAACCGAATAAGCAAGCTTTAGAAATTTTCAAAGTCATATAGTTAGTTTTATAATTGAGTTAGGATCCAAATAACCTGAAATCATGTCGAGAGATGGTTTTCCAATCATTTCTTACTTAATTGGATTATATCCGACTAATAAATTACATTCGTTTTCACCCCACAGCTTAAAAGCTTATGATTGTTGGGTCTTTAACAAATCTTTGTATGACATTAATCAGATATCAGCCGAATAAAGTCTTCATCGGGTATTAGCTGATGATGCAATTAATTTGGTCGGGTGTCAGGCGACCAACAAAATCGGCGTGTGATCGAATAATTGAGATTGGACTTCTTGGTATAGATTCGTAGAATGAGAAACTTTTATTTAGAAAGAAATTTTACTGGTAATACATGCGTAAGTTTTCAGCATTCCACATCTGAGAGATTTCCATACCATCCAAGTTCTCAATCCTGTAATCTCCTGATTGGAGGATTGCTGATATCCTGTAGTGACCCTCCTAATTTGGGGATAATTTTTCTCGCTTGGTTGGCTTGGAGACTTCTATTCTTCTGAAGACCAGATCTCTGACTTGGAAGATCTTAGGTTTGACTCGAGAGTTATAGTACCAAGTGACCCTTTGTTGATAGGATATTATCCTGAGATGAGTCTTTTCTCGGATTTCATTGAGTAAATCCATGTCTCCTCGACATTTATCCAAATTACTTGCTTTATCATAATGTTGTACTCGAGTCAAAGGCAATCCAATTTCAATCGAAATCATGGCTTCGGTACCGAATGCTAATTTGAATGGGATTTCGTTGGTTGGAATCCTAGGAGTTGTCCTGTATGACCAGAGCATGCTGTGGAGTTCGTCTGTCCAACTTTCTTTGGCTTGCCCGATTCTCATCTTGAGGTCTTGCAAAATCGTTCGGTTGGTGACTTCAACCTCCCCATTGGCCTACAGATGCCGACTGAGGTCAGTTTATGAGTGATGTGATATTTTATGTAGAATTTCTTAAATTTAGCATTGTTGAAGTATCGGCCGTTATCTGTGATGATTACTCAGGGTAAACCGAATCGACAAATAACTGACTTTCATATAAAGTCGGTAGTCTTTTTTTCTGTTATTTGTGCCAAGGATTCAGCTTCTATCCACTTCGTGAAATAATCAATCACTACGATGATGAATTTTCTCTGTCCACTTGTAGGTGGGAATGGGCCGAGTATGTCGATACCCTATTGGTCGAAAGTCCAAGGAGCCGAAATATTTGTAAATTGACTAGACGGGAGTCTTTGTATGCTGGCGAATCTTTGACACTGTTCACACTTTTGCACCAATTCAACGGCATCTTTCTGCATTATGGGCTAATAGTAACCTTGCCGAAGGATTTTATAGGATAGAGATATGCCCCCCAAGTGGTTGCCACAAATACCTTCGTGAACTTCCTGAAGAGTATAATTGACCTCGGATGGCCGGAGGCATTTAAGCAGAAGTAGTGATAACGATCTTCGATAAAGTTGATCGTCAATGACGATATATTGAGATGCCATTTTCTTTGTTCGGCATGCTTTGGAAGGTTCACTCGGTAAGATATCATTGTTGATAAAATTGAGAATCGGTTCAATCCAACTCGATTCCACGTCGACTTGGGTTTATTGAATTCCTTCTTCGGTATCGATACTCGATTGTTTGAGATATTCAACAAGAATCTTCTCGAGTTGATCGTACCCGGAGGTAGCAAGTCGAGATAGAGAATCCACTCGAGCATTTTTTGATCGTGGGATGTGGAAAATCTCAAAGTAATCAAAACTTGCTTGCAAAGATTTGAGCTTCTGCAAATACCTGAGGATGGGATCTCTGGCTTCAAATTCTCCTCGAAATTGTTCAGCATTTAGTTGTGAATCAGTAAATGCCCTTATGCGCTTTACGCCAAGATTTCTAACGATCTTTAATCCGGTGATTAATGCTTCATACTTGATTTGATTGTTTGAAGTCTTGAAAGCAAACCAGAGGACGTATTCGATAACCATACCATCGATGTTGGTCAAAATGAGACCCGCCCCATATCCATGAGGATTTGAAGCTACGTCTACATGTAGAATCTAGGCGGGTTCCGAAGCTTCTTCTTGAAGTTGCTTTTCAATTTGGAGGTCTTTGGTGGGCATACATTCGATAATAAAATCGATCAGAATTTGGATTTTCATCGAAGGCTGAGGTACATAAGACAGATCAAATTCACTGAGTTTGATTGCCTATTTAGCCATTCACCCTGATGTATCCGATCATCAGAGTAGTATCCTTAAGGAAAGGTTGGTGGAGATCTTCACTGAATGGGCCTGAAAATATAGTCGTAGTCGTCGAATAGTCGTGACAATGGCGAAGACGGCCTTTTCAATTTGAGAATATCTTGTTTCCGCTCCACGCAATACCCAACTTGTATAGTAAACCGGCTTTTGTACTTTATTTTTTTCTCGAATCAAAATCATGCTTATCACCTCGTCAGTTGTTGCTAGGTACAGGAGCAACTCATCATCGGGGTTCGGCTTTGTCAGGAGTGGAGAAGAACTCAGATATTGCTTAAGGCCATCCAAAGCTTTCTAACATTCTTCCGACTAGGTGAAGTCTTTTATTTGCCTGAGGGTCTTGAAGAAAGGAAGGCACCATTCCGCCGAATTAGATATAAATCAGCTTAGGGAAGCAATGCGCCCAGTGAGAAGTAGATGGTTTCAAGTAGAGGATGGCACCGATCTTCTTGGGGTTAGCTTCAATGCCGCGCTTCATGACCATGAAATCAAAAATTTTTTCCGAAGTGATCCTAAAGGCACACTTAGTCAAGTTTAATTTTATTCGGTGTCTTTTCAAGACATCGAAAGTTTCTGAGAGGTCGTCGATATGGAGTTGAGCTTTACTACTTTTGACAAGCATGTCATCGATATAGATCTCTATATTTCGATCGATTTGATTTTTAAAGACCTTGTTGATCAATCTCTGATAAGTAGCACCGACATTTTTGAGATCGAAAGGCATGACTTTGTAATAATAAAGATATTTATCGGTAATGAACGCCATCTTCTCTTCATCTTTGGATGCCATCTGAATTTGATTGTACTCGGAGAAGACGTCCATGAAGCTAAGTAGTTGATGGCTGGATGTGGCATTGACTAACTGATCGATTTGAGAAAATGAAAAGTTATCCTTGAAACGAGCTTTATTCAAGTCAGTGTAGTCGATACATATCCGCCACTTGCTATTGACTTTCTTTACCATTACGACATTCACGATCCAATCAGGATAATTAGTTTCATGAATGAAGTCGGTAGCTAACAGCTTATCAACTTCTTGATCGATGGTGGTCAGGAGCGAAACTTCTCTTTTTCTATCACACTGGCTTGTATTTGTCATTAACATTCAGTCGGTGGACGATTATTTTCGATGGAATATCTAGCATATCTGAGGCCGACCAAGCAAAGACATCTACATTTTTTCTTAGAAAATTTACCAGCTTCTTCCGCAACTCTTCTAGCAGGAACGATCCAATTTGGACAGCTCTAGTTGGTTCTTCCTCGTAGAGTGGTATTTGTATAAGTAGTTCCGCCAGTTCTCCTCAGCTTTCCTCTTCTCTCAGATTGAGTCCGTCGATGGAAAAAGTTTCAGTCGGTGTTTTTCTTTTAGCACTATCAAATAACATTGTCGGGCCAATTGTTGGTCTCCCCTCATCTCATCGGTTCTCTTTATTGTAAAAAATCGTACGAGTAAGTTGTACGTCGAGACGATTGCCCATAGCGCATTTAATCTAGGGCATCCTAGAATGACATTGTAGGCTGAAGGAACTCGTACGATAAGAAAATTAAGTTGTACGATAGATTATCGAGGAGGTTGTCCGACGGTAACTAGGAGTTTTATTTCTCCTTCTACTTTGACTAGGTCACTAGTAAACTCGACTAACGGACTACTAACAAGTTTTAGTCGGTCAGTAGAAATACATATTCGAAAGAAAGCATCATAAAAAATCACGTCGGCTGAACTTTCATTATCAACTAGATATCATTTTATATCATAATTTGCTATTGTCATTGACACGACAACAGCGTCATTATGAGGAGTTTGAATTCCTCGAGAATTTTCCTTGGTAAATACAATGTCGTCATGCTTCCATCGATGCTTCAAAGAGCTCTCGAAGTTGGCTACCCTCCGAAGCTTTGATCCAGCCAAGATCATATTGATGATGCCCACCAAGGGTTGAGCGTGAGTATCTTGAGGAGGCAATCGTGGTTGATCAATAGATAGTTATGCGGGTCGTTCTCGAAAATGTTTGCCAAAATATCCTCTTCTTATTAAGGCCTCAATCTAGTTCTTCAATTGAAAGCATTCTTCGGTGTTGTGATCGTGGTCACGATGAAATCGGCAATAACGCTTCTTGTCCCAAGATATAGGTCTTGACTTCATCGGTTGAGGCCGTCGAAGATAACCGTCTTCCTCTATTTCCATAAGAATCTACGAACGAGGGACGATTAGGAGAGTGTAAGAGTCGTACCAGCCTCCGACATTTTTAGGCTTCGGATTCGGGTGGGAAGATGGTGTCTCTTTTTTATCGCATATTCAGTTGAAAATTGAAGAGGCCCCATCCTTCTTTACTTTCTTCTTTTGACCTTTGCCCTCAGATTGATGCCGGTCAGTGGTTGCTTCCTCGATGCGAATATACTTCTGTGAGTGGTCGAGGAGTTCGAAATATGTACGAGAAGGATTTTTATCTAGAGAATAGGTGAACCTGAAACTTTGCAATTCTCGTTTCATAGCCGCCATGGTCATCGATTGATCGAGGTCTTAGACCTCGAGCATGGCAGCATTAAAGCGCACCACAAAGTCTCGCAGTAATTCTCCATCTTGCTACCTGATGGTGAAGAGGCTATCGAAAGTTCGTGGCATCTTTCGGTTGATGCCGAAATGAGCCACGAAAGGTCGCTCGAACTGCTCGAATGAATGGATACTCTTCGATCGAAGCACATAGTACCATGTTCGGGCAGTTTTATAGAGAGTTGTTGGAAAGGCAATACAGAGTAGAAAGTCGGATGCTCCTTGGATGAGCATCAAAGTCTTATAACTTGCCACATGATCAAGCGGATTAGTAGAGCCATCGTACGGCTCCATTTATGGCATCTTGAACTGAATGAAAATCCATTCCTCTAGGATACGGTGGGAGAATGGCGGCCAGGTGCTAATACCGCAATCAATGATCGGATTTCGACTATTTGCCTGAAATTGTTCTAGCCGATGATTGAACTCCTCCGATTTACGATCATATTCATCTAGGCAATTTTGAGATTCGCCAAGATACTTGGAGAGTCCTGGAGTGGACCTTTCATCAGAAGAGCTAGATGGCAATCGTGGCCTCTTTCCCTTATAAGCTATTCATAGAGAAGGAGAAGGTAGGCGATTATCGGAGTGAGGCCGAGGAGAATGATGGTGATGTGGTGAGGATAACTGCCGGCTAGGTCGGTAGTCCATTTCTCTGGAATGCCTAGTCGAGTGACGTAACGACGATCGGGGCTGGTGGTTATTCCGGGGTGGCAAATCACGTGGAGCTGGTTCTTCTGACCGTCATTGTTGCTATTGCTAGAGATCATGGATGGCATTCATCAAGATTTTCATTTGCTACGCGATCGCAGCAAGTTGTTGTTCTGTCGTTACAACTGGCTGTGACTCTGGAGGAGGTGACAGTGGTGTCCCATGGCATGATGATCGTCGAGTAGTGCTAGTAAAGGCACCCTGGGCTCTTATTTTTGCCATTGTAGTAGTCGCTAAGGGAATTTTTTTTTTTTTTTAAACATCTCACTCGCCCCCTACCTGGTGCGCCAATCTGTTGCTGCTATCCTTCGGTGGAGTAGTCGGAAAAGAACCGAGTAACTATGGGTCTATAAAGGAAGTCCTCTTGTCGGAGGTTGTCCGACGAAAGATCCTTCGATGGTTAAGTCAGTCGGAGAAATGAGGCAACTGATAAAACCGACAAAAGCAAGAGCACACGTTTTTTTCTTTTTTGAGCTTATCTGATCTTCCATTGCTTATCGGTATTTATAAGATGGAGAATGTCGTTGCTGTGTAACTCTTATCCCTGAATATCCGAAACGTAGAAGTTATGGCATTTAGTGGACGGTTACCTCATTATTTATCGTTAATAGAGAGTAATGGGCTAGTCATAGTCGATTGTTTCGTGCCACATTAGAGAGTAGTTAATGCTCTTGTCGGATAACCGTTGATGATTTAGGTAGTCGATAGGAGTCTGAGGAAGTAATCGATCGGGCGTTGGAGACCGTCAGAAGATAGCTTGTCGGCTGGAAATCAAGTCAATTTTACTCCGACTGAATTGGATGGATGTCTTTCATACCGTGGAGGTCTGGATAAAAAGTCGGTGGAACATCGAGTGAAATTCGTCGACCGAATCTAAAATCTTATCAGAAAATGAGCATCTCTTTGAAACGTCGAATATAAGTCGAATAGGATGTGCCGATTATGCTTATCTAAGATGAATCCGTTAATGATAGTCCGATGGGTGATGAGTGGTGGTTGCTGGTAAAATAATCAAAGTCATCTCTGTGCTTGAAGTCCAGCATGTGTTGGACTCGGGAAAATCCAAAGCTGGGCGTTATAAGCAGTGCTTGAAAAAAATCAATATTAAAAAAGAAAAGAGGAAACCAGAGAGGATGTAGCACATGCATTGTGTGTCAGATATGTTGGGATCAAACACCATATAAAATTCTTCCATCATGGCCCAAAATCTAAGCTAAGCCTTCTTCTCATCGTCATTGCCGTTCTAAGTCTTTTGTCATCAAACATCGCATAAGCTACATGGCGATGGTGACCCCAAGCTTGAGAAATGTAACATAGGGAGAGTAATTTGCCATGAAAATTGTTAGGCCTACTGCGAGTGTACAAATTTATCTAATGGATCATCCTTTGGACCCGTTCCCAATCCCCGTCTCAAGCCCATTACATCGCAAAGCCTAGCCCACATCTAATCGACGCTCGGCACCGCACTTTTTAATTGTCCTTTTTATTATTATTCAAGGGGAAAAACCACCCACCGCGGCGGCGACGATGGAGGAGGCTGCTTGGTTCTGGGGCGTGGCGACGTGCGTCAAACTCCTCCTGGTCCCGACGTACCACAGCACCGATTTCGAGGTGCACCGCCACTGGCTCGCCCTCACCTCCTCCCTTCCCCTCGCGCGCTGGTACTCGGACGCCTCCAGCCCCTGGACCCTCGACTACCCCCCGCTTTTCGCCTACTTCGAGCTCCTCCTCTCTCTCCCCGCCTCCCTCTTCGATCCCACCATCGTCGACCTGGTCGCCGGCCAGAACTACGCCCCCCCCTCCGCCATCCTCTTTCAGCGCCTCTCCGTCGCCGCCACCGACCTTGTCCTCCTCCTCGGCGCCCACCGCCTCGCACGCCGCCTCCCTCCCTTCCGCCGCCGCCTCGCCTTCGCCCTCCTCCTCTGGTCCCCGGCGCTCCTCATCGTCGACCACATCCACTTCCAGTACAACGGCTTCCTCCTTGGGATCCTCCTCCTCTCCCTTTCTTTTCTCGCTGAAGGGCGGGATCTAGCCGGGGGGATAGCTTTCGCGGTCCTGATCTGCTCCAAGCACCTCTTCTTGGTGGGCGCGCCGGTGTACTTCGTGTACCTCCTCCGGCATTACTGCAGGGGTGGATTGGGGAAGGCCTTGGGGAGGTTTCTGGCTATGGGGTCGGCCGTTGGGGCCGTCTTCGCCGCGGCGTTCGGCCCATTCTTGTACCATGGACAGGTAAGCAAACCCATCGTCTTCGTTTTCCTCTAATTTTTTCTTTCTGCTATCTATTCTTGAATTTTTTGTTGACGTTGCGCTTGTTGCTTGTTTAGTTAAACTTTCTAGAGAGTAAATCTCAGTTCGTTAAAACAACAATATTTCGTTTGGTGATATAAGGGGAAGACGATGCAATCCCACAGGAACTGGTATTAAGGACTGACCTGCAGATTTAAGTGACTAGTTGCGTAATAAGGGTTGACGAAACAAGTCAATTATAGCTTGGTTAGGATAAGATCCTGGTAGTACCAGCTGTGAATAATTTGAATATATCACGAATAACGACACCATAATAGCTATTGCATTTAAGCATTTCAATTTCAGTGATAGTCACTAGGATTATGATGATAAGGGATGCAAGGTAGCTTACCTTGAATTCAAAGAGAGCACTTGGGACAGACACAGAACATGGAATTAAAACATGTTGGACACACCATCAATCCACTTATTTGTGCTAATTGCTAAACACAGAGCAAACATGTTGATCGTGCTATGCCCCTCCACCTCTCTCTCTCTCTCTCTCTCTCTCTATTTTCCCCTGTATAAAATCATGTTATCTTACATATATCTCTTATACCTGTCTATTTAGTTTCTATGTTGGAGATGTGACATTGGTTCATTCATAAGTTCATTTTGTGGGTTGTTTGATGATTTGAAGGCAGCAGGTCATGGCTCAATTTACTTTGAAGATACCAAGATCTTATACCTTGCATGCTTACTAGGTGATCTGGCTTTCTTCTATCATGGCACCAATAGAACCATGATTAATGTTTTTTTTCTGTCAAGTACATCGGAAGTTCATTTATCCTGTGCAGGCCACCAAATTCATATGGGAAAGATACAGAAACCTCACCCATTGGACAAGAAAGGAAGGTCTTGATATGCTAATCTAGATGAAGGGATTGATGGCATGAATTTAACCAAAGTACATATGTTTATTCTGGAATAATCATGGGCTTCAAGATTGATGTTCTGCCATGCTTCCTGTTTTCATATTTAAATTGACTTTTATGGTGATCTGATTCTTCAATACATGGCCTTGTCCTTTTCTATATTTATACATTCCTATATAGGCATCAATTTCATATGACAAACTAATGCTTCTCAAATTTCGTGAGTCATTGGTGTCATGTAGATCATATCTTAATCTCAGTCGTATGTTGCTTTTACAGATGCTACAGGTCCTCCATCGTTTATTTCCTTTTGGCAGGGGCCTGTGCCATGCATACTGGGCTCCTAACTTTTGGGTATTCTATATAGTTCTTGACAAGATACTTGCATTTGTGCTTGCAAAGCTGGGATTTGCTATTCAAGCACCCAAAGCCTCTTTTACTGGTGGGCTAGTTGGGGATTCCTCACCCTTTGCCGTGCTTCCTCAGGTATGCCTGTTTTGATGCTTCTCAGTTGCTTCCACCAGTGGATGTTCTTTCTCTTCTTCTCTCTCTTTTTTTTTTTTTTGATGCAATAATCTGATATCTTTCTGAAATGTTAGGTCACTCCTGCAATAACCTTCTTGTTGGTTATACTTGCTATGAGTCCTTGTCTCATTAAGGCATTCTTGAAGCCCCAACCTAAATACATAATTAGATGGGTGGCATACGCCTATACCTGTAGTTTTATGTTTGGTTGGCACGTTCATGAGAAGGCATCACTTCATTTTACAATCCCTCTTGCTGTAGTTGCAATGGAGAGCCTCGATGATGCACAGCATTATTTCTTACTGTCAATAGGTACGTTTCTTCAATATTCTCTGCTGTTGTTCGCTTACCACAACACTTGACATGCTTTTACCATGTTTTATTTATAAATATCTACATTACCAAGATAAAAGTACTTTTTGAAGCTTGTAAAATTCTGTTTTTTATTTTAGTTGATAATAATATTGTTTTTGGTTATGTGTTATTTAATCCGGTTATCTTAAATTGTAATTGCATATTTTGTTTCTGAGAAGTGATACCTTGTGTGGTTTGGCTGGCTTTACTTAATAATAATAATTTTCTTGTAGCCTAAAAATACCCAATGCCATAATTTATCAGGGCTATATGTCTTTAGTTTGTGAACTTACTTCTCTAGTCCCAAAAAGGATGCTAATAGACTAAGTTAATCTAGGATATTGTGGAACCTTCGTGGAACCTTCTTTTCACATCAACATGATTAATTAGTTATGCTAAAAATCATCCTAATTTTTCTCATTAATTTACATGATAAATTGTTACAGTAACATATGTCAACTTCCATCCTTTTGTCAAGTATAAATTCATTCATGACTAGTTAGAGGAGATTTAGCAAGGATCAAACTTTGGTGCAAGGCAGCTATGACTGAGAGTTCACTTGATGCTAAATCTAACACTGTTGTTGTTTCTTCATTCATGTCCATTATAATGACCAAGGATTTAAGTTCGACATGCATGTGGCAGGCTGTCTAGTAACCAGCACAGCATGTGCCATGCAATGTCATACACACACACACAAAAAAAAAAAGGAATGTAAATCCCCTTTCAATTAGAATAAATTTAGAAAAGACCTAAGAGGTGCCAGGCTGACCTAGTGCTAGGTGCCAGTACTGGCTTGGTATTGTATGTGTCGGCTAGGTTGGGTTAGCACTTAAAACCATGTTATAATCTTGATAGATCTTTTAAGAACACATTACATCCTTTTCGGCTTCACTACTTTTCTTGGTGCTTCTGTCATATGCTTTCTTTTAGTTAACAAGTATCACATGTGAATTCTTTCCCATTGTTGGAGCTAATCATTGTTTGTTAGGAAACAATGACTAGGCATTTTTATTAGGAAGCCAAATTCTTGCCTCATGATTATGACCATTGTCATAAACTTCTCTCCACAACCCCCTCTTTTAAGATTATGATGCAGTTCATTAGTTCAATTTGATGACGGCTGGTGCAGTTGTGCATGCCAACTTTATTCTTAAGAAGGTCTACTGCAATTTTTTTTCTCTAGTTGTCTGTAACTTACTTCATTCTTAAGATTTCATTGACAAAGCTAGTTAATCAAATTACCTTGGTTCACCCTTAGGTTGATTAGCATTGCATATGCTCCTACACTCTTGTTTATGCTTTCTAAGGCATATCAACTTCAGGTACCTAAATGAAGGATGTTATACACATTTTTCTTCTAATATTGCTTCTAATTTCCACTTACAGAATCATTCAATAACTTTTGGAGATAAATCTTCCCATGTTTGTATATTTTTCCTACCATCACTTTGTAATCTCATCATGATGTAATCTATATCTCTAATTCTATGTACTCTATATCTCCAATTCTCTCTTTGTGTCATCGACTTATTTATGCTTTTCCTTCTCCCCATCTTTTAATCTTAGCTATCATTAAGATATCATAATTTGCATGCTTAACATTGAATCTTCTGCCTTGTCAATCTTTTTTGTTCCCCAGAGTCCAACATTGTCTTCTTTGCCATTCTTTGAAGGAAAACAATCTTGACTTTGGTCCCTCTTTTAAGCCTTAGATTATCTCTGAGTTTCTTGTTGTGTTTGGTGTTTAGTGTTCAGCTCTCCAAGCACTTCTCTGGCTCTTGCAATTCTTCAAAGACAAATTGCCATATGATATGATGATACAATATCATATTCATTGTAACTTTCAGATCCTTGTATATCTCCTTCAGTAGCTGATCTATAAAGATTGTAACATTGCCTCTTTTTGAACTCCACCACATCATTTTGGTGTATTTTATGTTTTGGTTCTTCCTTACTGGCATAAATATTTGATTTTTCAAACCACTTGTCTATTATTTAGTGCTAGATGTTCTCCTAGGTATCACCTTACAAATATATGATTGTTGATCTCTCTTTGTGTGTGTGCATGCATGTGTGCAAGAAAGATAATATGACATTTTTAAATGCAATAATATGTTCATTTAGCCAAATTTCTACCACTATCACTAGATTATAAGAAGCTCAAGTACTGCTCCCAATGCTTTCATATCTCCTAACCTTTTACTCTCGTATTGTTGAGTACCTCTCCCTATGCGACCATTTGGCTCACTGCCTACGAATATGCTTTCTCATTATGGGTCCAGCTTCTCGAAGAACATTACCCTACATTCTGTCCTCTAGTCCTTGTCATTTCTTCAGGTTAAATAACCACTAGTTCCTGAACACCAAAATTTTCTGGATTTGTGCATGTTGACACATGAACACTTCTACATGATATTGATATGGCATAACATTCCTTGGTACCATGAAAATTTAAAGGATCATCCTGCATCTGCTTGAGGCATTGGCACTTAGTTTTGTAGAGTTCCATCCAACGACACTTTAGATTATGGCTTGTTAAGACTTAGTTATTGCAAATGTTGAAAAATATTCTGTCAAAAGTGCCTATCCACTCATAGAAGGGTGTTGCATTTTTCTCTCTCTTTAATTAAAGATGGTGTCAACTGGGAGTTCTTTTAATAAAAAATATGGACTACTCATTGAGACACCACTCTTATGCTCTTATCCAAATATTTGTACTGTATAAAAATGTCTTTTTGTTGGATTTTATATGTTTGAAGTGTTATATCCATCAGGATACTTTGAGATTTTGAAGTGTTATATCCATCGAGATACTTTGAAAATTGGCACCACTTCAGTATCTATGTAGCACTGTCAAGAATATTAAAAATTTCCTCCTGTGATACCAAGTCAAGCACCATTAATCTACTTCATGTTATGTCTGATCTGCTAATCTTTTATCTTTATTTTAAACTTATCTCTTTGAGTATCATCCTTTCCCACTTACATAACTTTGTAGCCATTACTGGTATCCTCAGATTTTCCACTTCTCACAATTGTTACTTGCAAGCATGAAGTCAAATTTAGAACGAGGATTCATAAAGCAAAGGGACCGGTTATAGGATGATTGCCGAGTGGCGTTCTGCTTGAGCGAGTTCTGCTGCCCTTTCTCATTCTGCGTTTTTTATTAGCACTTGCCCGTTCTACCAACGGGGACTTTCCAAGCATGCTGCCCAAATGGATGGTTAGGACATGGCTTGATAATTTTGGTAATAGAAATAAATTTAAGGTCAGTGAATAATTACCAGTGTCAAAAATTTCTGATGTAGAAATCTAAAAGAAATTTAGGGAAGTTTTCAAAGACTAAAAACTCAGAAATATATTTGAATGTAGAAGAATTGTGCAAATAGGTAGAATTTAACTTTGGAAAAAATTTAGAGTAATATGGGCAATGTTCTGCAAAAAATCAAAATCACGCATAGAAAGTTCAATAGTTATTTTAATAATAATCTAGTTCCTAATATGCTGACTTTAGAAGGAAAATTTTTTGATGGAAAATTAAAAAGCAATAGGTGAACATTCCAGGATGTTGGAGAATTTTCTTATGGAGCTTGTAAGAAGCAATAGTGACACTTCTTGTATTGGTGGGATGTTGTTCTTGTGGAAGTTCCAATTCAAGAGACAAATCCAATCCTCTTGTTCGAGTTATTTGTAGCTGCATATATTTTAAAATTCCAGTAAAAGTACCATGCATAGGTTTTTTAAATAAAAATTACGTATGCATGCATAGTCATAGCTTGGTACTGGACTCCCAGAAGTAAATCTGTCAAACAACAAACTATGTACAAAAAATGTTTATGGAAAAACTAGATTTAAAAGTGAACCGATCTGACATCAGTTGGGGTTTCGTTCTGTTCAAGGTAGTCAGAATCTTGTGGCACCGAATCCACTAATTTTTTAGAAAGTGCGTTTAATCTGGTGTAGCAAATTTCCATTACTAACATTTGTCCAGTTCCTCAACATATTTTGAGAGACTGATACATATTTTTATACTTTATCTTTTGCTGCAGTGTCCTGCTATTCCCTGTTCCCTCTACTGTTTGAGCCCCAGGAATATCCGGTAAAAATTTTGCTGCTCGGCATACACTCAATCCTCATGTGGTTAGGCTTCTGCCAGCTCAGATTTAGCAGGACTTGTCGCCAAAGGAAAATGAATGATTCAAGGGGCTCCTGCGAAAAGAATCAAATAATTGGATGGGCTGGGACATGTTATCTCCTGGGATTGTTTGGTGTCGAGTTATGGGGTCAGTTATTACACCCCTATTTTTTTGGCGACAGGCTTCCATTTTTGCCGCTTATGCTGGTATCAACATATTGTGCAATGGGCATGATGTATTCGTGGGCATGGCAGCTCAGACAGATAGTAAGGTTCTGCTGATAGAATTTTTTCCTGACAAAGGATTCAAGATTCTAATGGATTCCAATTGTCAAGAAATTTTGTGTTAGTAAATGTTATTTTTTTATTGATTCTTGGAACATGACATCAATTAAATCACGCTGCCTACACTTTCAACATTCGGATGCTACAGTCCTCAGGAATAATGCTATGGTCCTGGTCAAGCAATAATGTATATATTCTTCCATGTGAGTTCCCTTCAGAGCCAAGTTGAAAGATTCATTTTGCTGCCACGATTGATGAGAACGTCCCACACCTGGTGGTGCTTTTTATCATTGTCGGTCTTCACTCTCGGTCGTCGTTGCAATCTTTGGAGACCTTTTTAATGTATACCGTGCATTTACTCTGAAGAATTTTACCAAGATACAACAGAATGGTGGTGACAGCGTGCGGACTGATAAATTTAGCCAGCCTTGTGGTTGCTTCATCTTTTGGTAGGAGGGTTTCCCCCTTCTACCTTTTTTTCTAGCTTCTCCTCCCATTTCATCAGAAGCTTTGGAAGCACAATTTTGGAAGAAGTTTTAATGGAAAGTATTGCTACCAGAGAGCAACAAGATGATGTGTTTTTACGAATGTTTCTACTCAAGTATCTATCTCCTAGCTTGATAGAGCTGCATGTTACACTGCCGAAGAGTTGAGACTTCTGCAAAAGAGCATCATCTTTTAGAAGGTAGTGGTGGAATCACTTCTGAATACAGCAGCGTATGTCATCTCCACCAAGGGGACGTAAGGGGAGAAAGCCCAAAATGCCGTTTGTGGAGCTGAATTATTTGGGTCAGCTGGTTGCAAAGTGGGCTCGACAGTCTCCTGCTGTCGTACAGCTTTTCCCAATGTATTCATGGCCAGTTACAATGTTATACGACTCGGGCCAACTTACCGCATTATAAATTTTTTGAAGAGCAAAATGGAACTATTTATGTCCTACCAAAAAAAACAGAACACCAGTCCCTGATGCTCTATATTATTTCTGCATGGACTCTTTTTCTGATGAGGTATCTAATCGAGCCAGCTTTTGTCACTCCCAAATCCTCAGCTGTGGATACATGGAAAGTTCTTAGTCCGTTCTGATTTAAACTAGAGATTTGCTGACCATCTTGGTCTAATAGTCAGCGTCTTTTTTTCCTCTCTTTTAGTAAAGTTAGATGCTCTGATTGTACATCAAAGATGTCTGATGATTGACAAGGAAAATTTTATAAAGCTGACCTCAATGTAGTTGCTTCAAGCCTTCATGGCTGGTGGACCGTCAAGCACATTCACATGGCTCTGATTAAAGCTGTTTCCAAACTGTTCTCTTCGGGTTGAGGGCACTTGGAAACTATCAAGCGCTGACCTATTATTTCCTATTTTGGCAGTCACTGTTTCCTTCCATGTTTAAACTCATTGTGGCACAGAAACTTTATTGTCCAACTGCCTAATAGTAATAGGCCACTAAAAGCTAGAAATCATAAGCGTAAAATTATTTTATATCCGATAGAAGAACTCGGGTGAGTCGTAACCCAAGTATAGAATCATTTATTGCGTACATCTAAATGCTACATGTAGCACGGGTCTCGTGCATTAGATCAACCTTTTTTCTTTTTTTGTTTTATTATTTTTTTTTAACAGAAGCAGTACACAGCATGCTATAAATACCATTTAATATGCTAATAAATCATAAATCTGTAAAAGTAAATCGTATATCTACGTAAAAATAAATTACTCATAAAAAAATAAAAAAAAATTATTAATTTTTTTCAAATAAAACTACTATGAGTCATATATATATATATATATATATATATATATATATATATATATATATATATATATATGTGTGTGTGTGTGTATGTATATATGTATGTATATATATATATATATATATATATATGTGTGTGTGTATGTATATATGTATGTATATATATATATGTATATATATATGTATAGACTGGGCTCCGATTGATTGGAGCTTAGCCTACATCCGATCGAATTTTTGATCGTTCGGTTAGCATGCATCTTCTAGCGCGCACCTAAAAAAATGCATCGACTGAAAAAAAAAAGTCATGCCGATTGAAAAAAAACAGACGCATTCAAAAAAAAATTCAGAAAAAAAAGCCTGCTATCTAAAAAAAATTAAAAAAAAAAGTTTGTTGCTTGAAAAAAAAAGCCTGTTATCCTAAAAATGTCTTTCATGTTGGAAAAAAATGAAAGTTGAATTTTTTTTTTTTTCAGGCACCTTCTTCCAAATTTTTTTTTTTAAAAAAAAGAAGGCAAGCCTTCTTTTTTTTAAAGTTTTTTTATTTATTTTATTTATTTTTTTTAATTTAAAAAAAATAAAAGTAAAAAAGAAGGCTTTTTTTTTAAAAAAAATTTTCAGACTTTTTCTAAAAAAATTTGAGGTTCAGATTTTTTTTTAAATTTTCAAATTTAATTTTTTTTTGAATCTTTTTTATTTATTTTTGTTCAGGCATACATTTTTTTTTCAGTCAGTGCATTTTTTCGAGCGCATGCTCGAAGATGTGCACTGATCAAATGGTCGGAGATTCGATCGGATATAGGCTGAATTTCGATCGACTGAAGTCCAATCTACTTCTCTTTCTATATATATATATATATATATATATGGATGTATGTATCATATATTTACATGAGAATGAAGTGTGCAAGTTCTATGGATTTTTTGTGCTATTTTATAGAAAGCCACGTAGTCACGTGGGTTGAGGAATTGGTTCCATATTTGATAAGCTAACGACTGTTTGGTCTTACATTTTTATAAACCCATCCATCTACCAACTTAATCTTTTGGATCGAACTTCAACAATGCAAAACATAAGTAACAACCTCAAACAAATTTAAAAAGAAAAGAAGGTTGCAAGATAGTTTATTTTTGCTCTTTAACCATTTATTTGCTAAAAAGTTAAGTTACAAAGAGAAAAACTTAATATCTTGTTATATCCTCAATAATTTTTTTATGAAGAATGCAAGGATCGTTGATGTGAAAGGACCTTTAAATATAAGAGAGAATGTGCTAACAAAAAAATTCCATTATCTCTTTTCACATAATCTATCCCTATTATCTAAAAATGCTTAATTTCTAATAATATTAGAAAATCAAGTTTACTAAAGGCCCTTGTATCTAGGGGTAAAAAAAATTAATTTTTATCAAGTATTTTCTTTGTCACTTTTCCTTCTCGTAGAAAAATACTTAAAGAAAAGAAAAAATATTTTTGCTAAGAAATTATAGGTGGTAAAATGATATCTAATTAAAGGGTTTTGCATTTTCTCAAAATCTCTTTTATTCTTTTTATCAATATTTTGTTTAAAAAAGAAAGCAGTAAATAACTGTAAATCAAGTTTGCTAGAAACCTCTGTTGCATCTTAAAAATGTAAAATAATATTTCATCAAGTATTTTAAAGAAAAAAGATTTGCTATTAAAAAACCATAGGTCATATAATAATATTTGATAAAAATTCATGTTTTTAATCAATAAATCTCTCCATTTTCTCGTCAAAGAATGCTTTTTTTTAAGGTAGAAAGTAAAAAGTGAATGGGAACAACAAACTCACTTTATTCTATTGTTCAACAATATCTCTTACCAGAAAAGTATAAAAAGTAATTAAACAACTATCAATTTGACAAAAAAAAAAAAAAAAATACATCAAGTTTTTTTTATTTAAAATTTTCCATCGTTTTTTAGTAGAGAAAAATAAATAGGTTTACTATCTAAAAATTATAGGTCATAAAATAATATTTGATTAACTTCAGTTTTTTTTAAAATCAATCTCTTTATTGTCTTGTCAAAGAATACTTTATTTTAAAATAGAAAGTAATAAGTGAATGAAGCCAGCAATCCTGCTTTATTTAAATGTTCAACTATATTTTTACCTGAAAAAAAAATATAGAAAGTAACAAAAGAAACCAGTCGATTTCAGGAAACAAGGGAGTTGTGGAAGCCTTTACTCGCATCAGGGCCAGGTTTCAATCCGGGACCTATGGGTTATGGGCCCACCACGCCACTCTGATTTGTTCTTAAAATGCTAATATTTTCAATTTAGAGTAGGGGTTTTGGTCAACCCAACCTGACCATATCCGTACCTTTAGATTGATTGATGGGTAACAGTCGACACAGCTGACCCGTGGACCATTTTCAAATATGCCTCCATTTTCTGCGAGCGAATCAGCAATAATTTAAGACCTCAGAGTTTTAAAATTTTGTATTACTTACTCCCTACAAAGTTAGTGCTACATCGGTTATGATAAACTTGGCTCGGCGTGGTAGATTGAGAGCCTCAGGGAACTTCTGGTGCTTAGGAGGAATGGATGACTCTATCCAATTCCAAGTTGCCCCGCATCTGGTAGGAGGGAAACCCACATGCCAACATGGATCCAAGCCTGGTGCACAACCCTCGTCGAACAGAGATATGAAAGATGCTATTACTCCGGTCTGCAGGCATTAAAGTTTCCATTTATCGCCTGAGCCATTGTTGGTACGTAGGACATTTAATTAGGGGATCTCAAATTTCTTTTGCTTTGCTAAAGGAAATTACGCTGTTGGCTTTGGCTTTTCGGTCAAGGGTCGGTGAACCATGCAGGCTGATACCAATCTACCGTCCGATTCATCTAAGGATAATTCACATCTTTTCAAGGGAATATATATATATATATATAGAGGGAGAAAAAAAATGGAAAATAAGTGCTTGGGCCTCCACAAAAATTAAAGCATGACAGGCACACGCTGCTCCTCTTTGATTGTCATATTTAAATTCATTTATCAGTGGAGCCATTATTGAAATCAAGTGCAGTGCTGGTTTGTATGTATGTTATTTAATAGTTGACTTTGCAACGCAGGACGGTGAAATTAAATGAACGCGGAGGGAATATTAACCTACCATGCAGCTACCTGTTCGAATGACCACTGTTCTATTGTCGTTATAAAAAAAAAATTTGCCAGAAAAATATGTTACCCTGCCTCAAATGCTAGAAATATTTTTGCACCAATCCAAGATGTGAAATAATAATTTTCAGCCTATGCTCAGCCACCATACCAACATTGATCGATCGCTCCATGGCTACTGATCTCAGTTTTGACTTTCACTTTCAATTTTGATCATTTGACTTCACAAATTTCTTTAAAGCCCCATCACATCATTCCATTATAAAAATAACCATAAGCAAGACGTAGTTAATAGATAAAACCCCGCATACTATGAGATGATACTATTCATCCAACTTAAATAGGTTAAAAGATTAGACATGATTTTTGAGGACATTCGATGAAGAAAAAAAAGACACTAATGGTCCAGATAAGCAACTACATTTGCCCATTCCCAAAAATATCAGTCATGAACAACTGTTATGCCTGATTTGATCAGAACCATCCATGTATTTCTCCTTTCCTACAAACGGAATGTCAAGAGAAACCCTCCATATGCATGATCTTTTTTCTTCCAAAGTATTCACCTTTCTTTTGTTGAATATTCTGCTACCGTTCGTCTTCAACCAATCCGATCTTGAGATAGATTTCTACGTCAATAAAAATAAAATTGATATAATATATATATTTCTTTGATAATATATTGGTATATCTACTGACATGAATCAATCCATAGCAACTATATAAATATAAGAACAACACCGGCAATAGCAAATGACATTGGACTTTGTGCGCTTTTTGTGCCATATCCATGCATCGTAAATGTATATTTGAGAACTACGGGGGATGCCATCGCTATATAGGGTTCCAACTCCTGGATCTCTTCAATTTGGAGGCAATTGCCAAAAAAAAAAAAAAAAAAAAAAGCGAGATGAAGACGGCAAGGGCGCATCGCATGGACATTTTGCACAGCCGGGATCAAGGTGGTGGCCAGGTTGCAGGGTCAATGAAGACCTCATTCCCCACAATGGTGGCCTAAATCCGGGTGGCTGGGTGGCAGGTAGCCACGTTGCCTTGGACCCAGAAAGGGGAAAAAAAAAAAAAATTGATAAAATATGATCTAATTCATCTATTTAATTAATATTTAATCTATCATAAATAGATTTAAATTTAAATTAAATATATTTAGACTATAAATAGATATCTCGTTTAACTTATTTAATATTTAAATTTTAAATATTTGATCTATTTAATCTATTTAATATTCATATCAGATTGTGTCAGATAATTTATTTAAATCATTTAATTTATTTAAAATATATTTAATATATTTTTGACTTATTTAATCTGATCTATTTAATCTATTTAAAACATATTTAATCTATTTAAGTCATTTAATCTAACTCGATCTATTTAATAAATAGATTAAGCGGATTGGATCATATTACATATTTAATAAGCAAGTCAAATTTAGATTTAAATTTTTGATTTATTTAATAAATATATCAAATTTTGATTGATGATTTTTTTTTTTGCATCTGATCCGATCCAACTCTTACCACCCCTACAAAAGAGTGGACATGAATGATTTTTGATAGAAATTTTGGCATTTAAACTCGCACATCAAATTCTTTTTTCTTTAAATAATAAAGAAAAAATTCAGCTAAGGTTATTTTTTCGTATCTCCTGCCATGGGCATTTTGTGAGCTCTAATCTTGATCGAAAAAAAGGGTAAATTATATTACAATAATATAAAAATAAGTAAATATAAAATTGATATTACAATAATTTAACCGGTAAGAAAGTATATATAATTCTATATAAAATACAGAAAAATTTTTAATTTTATTATATTCATTGAGATACCAAATAGATGGTGAAGATTCAAACCCAAACTGTTTTTGTTCTTTTTTTTTTTTTTTTTTTTTTAAGTTTTTGGCGTTAGGAGGGAGGAGGTGGAGATTAGTGGCGGATGTGGGCCTTGTCAGTCCACCTAATAAGAATACGTAAATATGCACAGAGAATTAAGAGGCATTGAAGACTTACATGTGGCAGTTTGGTGAATTATGTCACACCAACCCCTTCTCCAGACCTTCAAATTCTAGATAAGTCAAAGACCAACCAATGCACCGCTTTTTCCTGAGAAGACCGCCTAATAGCGTCGAAGTGCATCAACATTTCCAATTTTATTGCATGTGGTGGGAATTGTGGATGATATCATCAGTCTTCGGGCACCACTAAGCAATTCAAAGTGGGTGTGGTATGGTTAGATTCAGACATTATAAAATTAGAGCCCCAACTATCTTATCATCATTGATCCAAAACTACATCATGGAGTAGGAAAAAGCTCCAACTTTCTACTATAATTATATATCCAAACCATTCAAGTCGCTATATTCTATTTTATATTTGTTCCTATGCAAGCTTAGAGCATTACGGCTGGTGTTAATATTCTTGACCACTATTTTAAGTACTGTATAAGATGTGGCATGCTTCCTCTCCGTCTTGCTATCTTTTTCCACGTAGCGACAGCTTTATAAGTACAGCCAATGCGATCATTTGATTAAGCCATCATGTGAATTTTTGTTCTCAATTCATCATGAGGCCCAGGTTGAAGCACGAAAAAGAAATGAAAGAAAATGCCGACTGCATCCTGGTTCATCATGACATTGTATAGAGAGAGAGAGAGAGAGAGAGAGAGAGAGAGAGAGAGCTTGTGAGGCTCACAAAATATATAATAATTATAAAGCTTTAAAAAGAAAGAAAGAAAGAACTCTGGTATCATTAAAGAAACAATACGAGGGTAAGACATGGGCTACTAAATAAATGAATGCATTACTTTCAACTGCGACACCTTCCCACCAGCATTCCAAAGACAAAAAGGCTGCTTCCGTGGCCTGGAGGCTAATGATGAGATTCATTCGGTGCAACCATGCCTTGTTTGCAAAGCAAGCAAAGGTAGGTATATATATATATGTCTTCCTGTGCTATTTTTGGTACATTATATATATATATGAGGCATTTCTTATGCATATCATGTGGTTTAATTATAATTGAAAAAAAGCACAAAAGGAACTTGAACTAGAAACTGGCTTTTGTTTATTAGCATCTCTAGTATTTAACCCTTTTCAAAAATCATGATCTAACATTGTGGTAATTTTCCTCTCAAAAAATTATTATCATTTTATAATAAAATGATAATTATTTTAATGACTTTTTGTAGTTGTTATGGTCAGAACTAACAAACACTTATGGTGCTCGCAAAATAAAACTACTTTTAATTTGAGCTGATAGAGATTTTAATCAAAAAAATTATTATTTTTATTGCATGAAAGATGAAGAGGTCGAAGAAGAAGGACGCTCACGATACAATTTAACATAGCTAGATAATATTATTGGTATAATTTATATGCATAATGTTATGAAAAGGTTTGGGCATCGTGGTTGTTTATTTCAATCATTTCTCATCAAAAAATCTTTAAATATTTTTTTAACCCACTGTTGGCACACGAATTTCTTATATGTATAAGCAAAAAGAGCATTGGACAGTGTCCAGAATCCACACCAATCAATAGATATTTAGAACCAAAAAAAAATATTTTCTACATCACGGATGGTGTAGCTTCGCGGACACTATCCATGGTGATTGGCTCTCGCATGGGATCAGAGTGCGACATCCAAAATTTTTTTTCATTCCGATTTCATATGAAAGTCAATCATTATGAATGATGTCTACGGAGTTATACCGTCCATAGTCTAAAAAGAATTTTTCCTGAAACTAATCGTATGGCACCTCCAGGGACTCAATCCTTTATCCAAGACATCTATTATATTATTTTATCTGTCATCCTATTCATCCATTTTATAAAAAGGGCAAAACGAAGTCCCTAATCAACACAAACTCCCTCTTCGTAGCCCTAGAATTAACAGCCTTCACACCGCAAGCTGAGCAGGTAAAAACCTACGATAGGAGACAAAGGAAAAAGTTGTCCACATCGCTAGCTTACAAAGCTTGGGGCCAGTAATCCCTTTTCCTGCAAACTAATCGGCAGAGGGAAACTTCCAAGGAATTTAACAGAGTCCTCGCACATTCACCCCGCAATTTGAATGGATGCTGGAAGTTTCCAAGGAAATTACTGATGCTTGCAGTCCATCGTCAATAATAGTGCCAATGCCTCTTGCTAACAAAAACAAAGCAAGCCAGCGATGCGCAGGAAAGCTTCGGCCTAACCGTAGCAAGGACAGCAGAGCTCAGAATTGGAGAAAGCTTGACAAGATCTCTTTCCTGCTGCCGCCGATCACCATCCATGGGGGGCCACCGGAGGGTTTAGAGCCAGCCATTGGAACGTTAGAAAATCTCTAGATTTCATAGGGTTGTAATTGTAATATCCGACCCTTTTTTCGGACCTGATTGGTACTCAAACTAATTGGATATGGGTCCCAAAAAAAGGGTCTGAATCTCCATAGGCCAGTGTATCATAGATTGACCCAGCTTTAACGGACACAAATTAATGAATCATGGTAATCCGGAATTAAGGTTTAGTCGATAAACTTATTCCCTTTTAAGGAAATGGATTGACCTAATTGATCCGTAAACAAACTTTGAAGCAGGCGATGGAGAAATTAGACAAGTATTAGAAAGTCATCTCTATGGTGTATTGGCAATTTGGCATCTGCCCCCATTTCTTTCTTTTCTCTACTCAACAAATCTCACTTGTCGTGATTCGTGAAAGATATT
Organism: Cocos nucifera; assembly: GCA_006176705.1. Taxonomy (NCBI): domain Eukaryota; kingdom Viridiplantae; phylum Streptophyta; class Magnoliopsida; order Arecales; family Arecaceae; genus Cocos; species Cocos nucifera. Next base: position 357,390 of record QRFJ01002059.1, on the reverse strand, counting down.
TCACCAATTCGATGACAAGTCATCTGATAATAGCAGTCCCAAAATAGCGTTTAATTCATTAATTGTATGGATAATCACAAAAAACTACCATAGATTGCTAGTTAATAATACCCGCAGTGCGGCGGTAGAGTATTGATGCGGGATCGGCAGCGTCAATTTGGTCATATTTATACTCCGTCAATCACCAACTGCCACATCTGTTGGAGAATTGAGCAGCAATCAGTATGGTAAGTAATCTACAGCTTTTTCTTAATCACAGAGATCATCGACGGGAGAAATCAGGAAGTCTTTTTTTTTTTTTTTTAATAGCATCTAGCTTATTTTCCAGAATTTAGATGAGATAGATTATTAATGAGTATATGGGCATAATTTACCTATCATCAAGTTAATATTATTCATAATACGCAGAGATTTCCAAGAAACTTCCTTATCGTTTCTCGTTCTATATATACCTTGGAGACAAGTACGGGTTCACGGAAAACATCCATGTGCCGCCGCACGGCCCGCACCGTGGTGTGAGCGTATATTGCGTATTATTATACCAACCAACCCGGGCGTCGGAGTCACCGCCGCACGCCAGTCACGGGCATCGTGGGAGAAAGAAGCCAGAGGTCCGTTGGAAGGTTTTTGACACGATAGCATATTTGCTCCCGGTCTCCCACCTAATCATCGTCGACGCTTACAAGAAGATGAGTTCTTTTACTTGTTGTTATTTACATTTATCTATCAGTTTGGGATAACGACAATTTGCGACATTAATTAATTTCATACTCCACCACCATTTCCCCTTGTTCCGCCTTGCTTATTATTTTAGATGGCCAAGTGTGCAATCTGAAATTAGAAATTATTGTCAGAAATTGCAGCAAATTTTTTTTTTTTTTTTTTTTTATAAAAAAAAAAACACTTCCTTTATCATGCATTAATTAGTTATTTCAAAGATTTATTCGTTGCTTGCACGTTTGTCCAACACGATGCTCTATATCTTTAGTTGTTATGAGAGTGATTGCTCTCAAAAATTGATGTTTGATATGTATTAGTTGGGTAAAATACAACAACGACGACCAGGTCCGGCAAGAAGAAGTCGAAATTTTGTTACTCTCGGCATACGTAGAAGCTACTCAATTCCAGTGCAATCCTTGGGCACTACGTGCAAGACAATCCTCAAACCCACCAACTGAAGTGCAAATCATCCGCGAATCTACGGCCGCGTGTAATATCTAATCACACCCTTCGATGCTAAATCTGACTCTCCGGAGCGGAAAATTCTTGGGTAGATATTATCCACCACATAGACCGTAGGCACAGCCGATAAAACGATGCCAATTCAGAATAAAACTCATGATTCGGATGCAAAAAATCATAAATAGATTCAGATGTATATCATCCATACCACTAGAACTGTCGGATACGATCCAATCGATTAGTTCGAAGTTTAGTTCGTATTCGCTTCTAGTTCGAATATATCCGAGAAAATTCTATTTGAGATCGGGTTTGTTATGTTCAAATTTGGCTCGAGTTTGACTCAAAAGCTCGTTATATTTGAGTTCGGCTCGTCTAGAGTAATATAAAAAATAGAACTTAAAAATCAACAAAATAGCTTTTATTTATGTCTAAAATCTCAATACAATTTACAATTATAAATTTTTATATACTATCATACTTATTTCAAAAAAATTATAATTCAAATAATTTTATAAATTATAATGATTCACAATAAAAATTACAGCTGAGTATAGGAATTACATCATAAGAAACTACCAAGCAAAAACTTATTTACCTCTTCAACACGAAACCATCAGTTTCACAACAAGAACCATTCAACATACCGACCATTAGACATCAATCGGAGCTACAACTGCATGCAAGCATACCTTCAGACAATCCATTGTTCAGTGAATAAATAACTACTTCATCATTGCACCAATCAAATAAACCAAAGAGAAATCAAGTAAATTATAGAAAGTTAAAATAAGTAACTAAAAATCTAAAAGATCCCTGGTGCTCAAGAGTATTTTATCAATAATTAAAGTTGCGGCTGCATGCAAGTATGCCTCCAGGTAGTTCATTACTGAGTGATTAAATGGTTGCTTCATCATTACACAAAATCTAAAATATTGTCACTAAAAAATAAAGAGATAGATAAAAAAAATTATCAAATAATGCAACAAATCTAAAATAAGCAAAAACTTATTTATCTCTTCAGTATGAAAATTTCACAACAAGAATCATTGAACATACCGATCATTAGGCCACTTGATAGATTTATTACAATAAGTAGCATGCTTAGAAGAAACAAAGTATACAATAAACATTGCTGGTGAAAATTTTGGTTCTACTATTTTATTGGCTGAAATAATGTTAGAGTACTAACAAGTTGTCCTTTCAAAAATCTTGTTTTATCAGAAAGTATTTACAGGCTTGGCTTTGCCAAGTGTGATAGAACTAGGATTTGAAATTTGTAGCTTTTGAAGCATCTTGAAGAAGAAATTATAGTTTGATAGCAACTAAACTTCTGCTTTCTAATCAGAGAACGTTCTTAATTTTCTGTCGTGCTAATCCATTACATGATCACATGAGAAATACTAAATTTATATCAGCTGTAAATTAGTAAAGCAGATAGATTTTATTAGTCAAATCTAAGTTCAGAGCAAGATAATCATAGAAGAAAAACTTTTGATTTAAAGAAAAATTATAATACATGCCTGAAACTAATAGATGATTTATCATGTCACATGGCTATTTAAATTATGAAATATTAGAAATTCAAAGCCACTATTAATTAGATGAAATCAAGTTGGTCAAACTCCATTGTAAGCCTTAACTTAAACTATTTTGCAAATACGACAATTTTTGCGGTCAACAATGAAATTTTCTTCTTCATTGCGTTGTAATTGCAAAGTAAGCTTAACATGAAAAGAATGTAAACAAGTGTGGAATATAATCTATGTAGCCTTCAGAGAGCCAAAATTTTAGTAATAGATTATTTGAAACTACACGAAATTAACAATAAAAATAATCCGAAAGATCCATATCCTATAATATATATAAAAAAAAAATCTAACAAAGTTATCACCAGTGTTGTCTACCTTTTCAAGACAAGGTCCAGCATTGCTGAAATCAATAACCACTAGTACAAAGGCAATAGTAATTGCAATCCATGATATGTTTAGCCTCATGAGCAAAGCGATCAGTATCCTAATTCCTTCAAGATCAAGCCTTCTTGCCTAAAAGTTTCTTCGCATCAAAGACTTGCAAAGAAGACTTTGTGTAATGGTACATTCATCAACAATCAATGTCAAGTCTAAAAAATTGAAATGTTTTTCAGCAAGCTATGGTTTCAGTCACCTTACCAATAGAGTGCACTTTCTGGAATCTGATAACATGTAAAGAAGGTACCATTCTCGCAACAACATTAAAATGATCAATAGCTTCAAAAGAGGCCGCAGGATGCTATCAGATTAAGCAAATTAAACAGCACCTATCCGATAGATAAATCGCAGGATGCATCACTCTTGGAAGTAGCTAAATAGCAGGGAACTAGGGGGAAGAGCAAACCAATAGATTAAAATATAAGCTGGGAGAATCATACAAGAGTAATAGATCAAAAGAAAGAAGTCCAAAAAATCAACAGATCTGCAATGTAATAAGATCAAAGCAGTAGTTCTTTAATATCTAAGAAGTTGTAGACGAGTCAATAGCCTATATTTATTGATGACAGTATGATATAGAAGAACTCTGCAGTTCAAAAATAAAATTATAAATTGATCGGAGACATAGAATCTGAACCACAGTAGTCAAAGGATAATATGGATGATTTAAATTCCATTCTCTAAGATAGCATAGAGATAATTGGTCACAGATGATATTAACATCAATCGAAACTGTGGCTGCATGCAAGCATGCCTCCAGGCGATCTATTACTTAGTGAATAAATGGCTGCTTCATCATTGCACCAATCAAATAAACAATCAAATAAACCAAAGAGAAATCAAGTAAACTATAGAAAGTTAAAATGACTAAATAAGTAACTAAAAATCTAAAAGGTCCTTTATGCTCAGGAGCATTTTATCAATGAAGCTGCAGCTACATACAAGCATGCCTCCAAGCAGTCCATTACTTAGTAATTAAATGGCTACTTCATCATTGCACAAAATCTAAAATATTATCATCAAAAAATAAAAAGATAGACAAAAAAATAAAAAAATAAAATAAAAAAAATATGAAAATAAAATAAAACTAACAATGATGGATAGATGAAACTTATCTTTTTCTCAGGCTTGATAAATGCCTTAGATTTTTTAGTGTTGCAGCTCCAAAAGATCCAATCAATCAAGGCAGCCATAGCTTTTACATAAATTTAGAACGTAAATGAACATACATTACAAGTACTTGCTATTAATTAACTACAAGTAGCAGTAGTCTATATGGACTTTAAAGTTTAATTACAGGATCAGAATTGATAAACACAAAACTTGCAACTAGAAAATAATATTTTTAAGTGTAATTATTTCAAAATGATATGAAAGAGGTTACTTATATACCAAAATGTCACCTAACTGTACTGAAATATCATTGTATAGGTTCTATAATAAAAACTATCCATTGTGCACTATTAATTAACAAAAAATTGACCATTTAATATAATCTAACCCTTGATTCCCAACCAAGCAGCTATTTTTATTTTTCAGATGAAGGATTAGGTATCTTCACAACCAATTTTTCTTCCTCAAGTATTTCTTGCTGAAAGATAAAGAAAATAAAAAATAATTAACATATAAATATTAATAAAACTAAAAAAAATTAATAACTAAAAGATAATTTATATCAGTGTAGTTTTTATATTGGTATGTCTTGACATGATCCAATTTTTAGTACAAACTAAGGCATCCACTATCTTAGGAGCTAAAGAGCTTCTATAATCATCCAAGATTCTACCTCCAGTACTAAATGCTGACTTAGAAGCAATAGAAGAAATAAGGATGGTGAGGATATCCTCGGTCATTTTTTATAAGAAGGAAAATCTAAAAGTGTTTAACTTCCACCATTCTAGAATGTTAAACTTTGAGTTTCCTTAAACCAATCATTCATCCAAATAAACTTGCAAGTCACTTTTTGAAGGTTAGAAAGAACCACTAGCAGCCACAAACTCATTAAAATCTTGAAGTGGATCAAATATCCCACTGTCAAATCTACTACCATCAAAAAAAAGTTTGACGTGTCATTAGATATGGGCATGGGGTCGTGCCTGGCTTGGCCTGATACTATAGCGAGCCATGCCGACATGGCATGGCAAGCATAAAACCTCCGCCCGGTATGGCCCTAGGCTCAAAAATTGGTGGGCCAGGCCTGGCATGGCTCGTTGGCCCATTAGGCTCTTTTTTTTAGCCTTAACAGATCGTGCCGATCACAGCCCGCAATGGCTCCAAACGGGCTATGTCAGGCACGGCCCATAACCGCCTCAAACAGGCATGGCCCACAACGACCCCAAACGGATCATGCCTGGCCCGGCTCGTAATGGCTTAAAATGGGCCAGGCTGGCCCATAATGGCTAAAACTGAATTTTTTTATTTTTTTAGGATTAAAATGATTAGTTTTCTTATTTTTACCATTTTAACCCCTTCAACAGTCAAAAAATGGCTAGGTTAAGAAATATTTAAAAAAAATAAAAATTTAAGATTTTTATAAATAGAGCCTTCCTCTTTCATTCTCACCACATCAATTCATCAAACCAATTTTTTCTCTCTTTAATCTTTCTACTTTTATTTATTCTCTCTTCTAGCAATTCTTCTCTCTTTCATTAAATATTTAGTATGTAGCAATTATAGTTTAGCAATTCAAAAGTCATACAAGAGGAGGAAGCATCTCTCTTTTGGAGGTCGTAGTTTAAGGGCAACTCCACAAATATGGCTCTCCAGCTCTTCGACTATCCGACCTCCGACGATCTGATCCTCCTCCTTCAACTTTCCAATTCTCTAGTCTCAGCTCTACCTCTTCTTTCTCTTTAGCTCTATAATTTAATTTTTTTTTGCTGATTATTAGTTAGTTTTTATTTTTTTATATTTACTTAGTTTAGATGGTAAGTTATGATGATGAGAGTATAGCCGGCACCGCTGGACATGCCAAAATTTCTCTTTCTATTTTGGAGGAGGAAGAAACTCTTCCTACTTCCTCTGAAGCTCTTTCTAGGGAAGCTGAATCCTCTTTCCGTAAGAAAACTAGCACTGTGTGGAATGATTTTGATAGAATTTTGATAGATGGAGTCTATAAGGCAAAATATAAAAAATATGTCAAATTATATAGTTGTGTCAGTACTGAAAGAACTAGCCATTTAAAGAAACATCAAGAGTCTCATAGGATAAGTGATTCTCGTCTTCAAAGCACTCTTAATATACAAGGGGGTGCTCTTGTTAGAATTTTTACCTATAATCATGAAAATCAAAGAAAGACACTTATAAAATGGATAGTTAGAGATGAATTATCCTTTAGCTTATGTAAATCCTTCAATTTTAAAGAATATATTCAATTAACTTTACAATCCGCTTATAGAAGAATCAGTAGACGTATATTTAGAAGAATAGCTATGACAAATTATTTAGCAATGAAGCATGATTTAATTAATAATTTTTCTGCTTAAAATGTAAAAGTATCATTAACTGTTGATATATGGACTGCATTTATAGGTAGTATGCATTTTATTTCTGTTACTGCTCATTGCATAGATAATGATTGATAATTAAATAAGCATATTCTTACTTTTCATTCTTTTGATTATCCCCATTCTGGCTAATAAATTTTTAATATTATTTATCAAACTACAGCTGCATATGGTATTAATAATAAAATTATGTCTGTTATATTTAATAATATATCTAATAATAATGTAGCTATCCAATTATTGAAAGACTCTTTTCATCCCATTGTTAATGAAAAATTATTTTATATTAGATATCCATGTCATATTTTGAATCTTTCTATTCAAACTGGAAGGGCCATGATTCAAGATATAATTATAAAAATTAGGAATATAGTATCTTTTATTCATGCTTTAAGAGCACGATTGTAAGAATTTAAATAATTATATTTAGACCATGGTAAATATTTTAAAAAATTTAAACTTGATGTAGTTATCCATTGAAACTCTACATATATGATGATTTATGATGCATATCCATATAAAAATTTATTAAATGCATAAATAAATGATGGTGGATTAGAATTTATTTTGACTGAAAATGATTAAAAAAAAGAAAAAATTTTAGAAGATTTTTTAATTAATTTTTATAATGCTATAAATATTCTTTCTGGTATTTATTTTTCAACCTCTTGTGCATTTTTACAACAAGCATATATAATTTATGGTCAATTTACATAATATAGATTTGATGATATTTTAATGTCTATTATTTATGAAATAAAAAAAAATAAAATCAGTATTGGGATATGGTATATCCCATGCATAACTTAGCTACTGTATTTGATCCATGGATTAAATTAAGTGGCGTACATATTTTACTTGATGAAATTGATAGATATATGAATCATGATTTTGAAGAATCTAAAGCTAAGGTAACTCAGCTACTTCATGATATTTTTATATTATATAATGAAAAGCTTTATGGATCTAAATAGTCCATATCATCTAATGAAAAGCTTTATGGATCTAAATAGTCCATATCATCTTTACAATCAACTTCTAGTATCTCTCGTTCATCATCTATTTTTTCATTTTTTGCACATAGGAGACATTCACATGCTTCTTCTTCATCTATATCTTCTTCATCTTTAAGTAATGAATTAGAATTTTATTTATGAAATGATATATCTTCTGCATTAGATGAAAATTAAATAAAAAATCTTGATGTATTGGCCTGATGAATGAATGTAAAAAATTAATATCCTATTATGTCTGCAATTATACATGATATTTTAGCTATGCCGATGTCCACAGTAGCATCAAAATCAGCTTTCAGTACAGGTCGGCTCATTTTGGATGAAAAAAGGAGTAAGATGATGGGCAAAATAGTTGAGATGCTGGTCTGCTTCAAAAAATTGATTGGATACGGAGGCGAGACTTCAGGACAAAATAGGACATGATATTAGATCTGATGATGAGGACGACATAAATACAATAGATAATTAGTAAGATTTATTTTTAATTCTTAATTTTTTAAAAATTATATATTTTTACTTTTTATTTATTGAGGTGAGTCACCTTTATTTTTTTATCAGTTGTCTCTCTTTGTATTCTAAAGGTTAGGCCTAGCCTCCCTTCATCTTTTATATAATTTTGATTTATATTAATAAATTGGTAGGGATCCATGCTAAACCCTCCACCATTACAAGGTGATTTTTATTTTTATAAAAAAAATTAATATCTTATATTTTTTTATTTATCCACCAACTTAATTTATTTTATAAAAAATATTTTTTAGAATAAAAATTTTAAAAAGGCTATAGCGTGCTAAATGGGCCGTGCCACACACGGGCCGTGCTGAGCTTGGGTGCGTGCCGTGCCAGCCCAGGCCCTGGAGGGTCGTGCTGGGCCTAGGCCGCGTGCCACCAAACCCCAGCCTAGCCCGAACCTTTATTTTGGGCCATGCCATGGCATGGCCCGCTACAGTGCTAAACGGGCTGTGCCTGGCATGACTCAGTTTGTGCCGGGCCGGCCCATGGGTGGCCCAGCCCGGTGCCCACCTCTACATGTCATGACCTACACCAACCATACTAGAAGAGGATTCTTTCTAGATGTCATAAATTTCTTGCAAGGCATCCCTAATCTTTTAAATTTGAATATCAAATTTAGCATAACTAGAAAATATGCTAGGAAAAGTGAAGGTGATGAGAGTCATTTTATACTTAGGATCTAGTACAGCAGCTACTGCCATTAATATGTTGTACTCACTTCAATATTTGTCAAACTTTTTTCGCATCACTCTAGCCATATTTCTCATGTACTCATCAGCAGCCATAGATTGCTCCACCAATATCCTCCTAACATGACTAACAAAAGAAAAAAATAGATTGGCCGTAGGATAGGCAGTACTAGATATTATATTAGTGACAGTGCTGAACATCTCTAGAAACTTCCTAATCTTTTTATACTTGGCCCAATATAACTCTGTAGGCAACCATTTGTAATTTGCATTTAAGTCTGCATAATAGGAAAATGCATTGATGTGTTTTAGTAAGAATACCATCTAGTAGATTCTAACAAAAGTAGATTGAAAATCCTTATAAACAAAGACAGATTCTAACATCAAGAAGGTGAAATTCCATCTAACAGGTACATCTAAACACAACCTCTTTTTAGTAAGAATACCATTATGCCTAGCAACATCACCAAACTTTGCTAACCTAGATGGTGACTTCTTCAAGTACTTCACTATCTCCCTTACCTTCACAATGATACTCTCTATCTCTTTTAGTCCATCTTGAACGAAAATGTTAAAGACATGTGCACAACACCTAACATGAAAAAAATAACTTTTGAAATGCAATTTGTTCATAGATACAAATTTTTTCATTAACAAATTAGCAGCCACATCATTACTGCTAGCATTGTCAAGGGTTATGAATGATATCTTATCTTGGATATTCCACTTTATAAGATAAAAAGAAATTGCATGAGATATGATAATGCTAGTATGAAATGGTTTCAACTTAGTAAAATTAAGAATCCTCTTCTGAACTATCCAATCATCATCTATAAAGTGAACTATGATGCACATATACCTTATAGTCTGACAACAAGTCCAACAATCAGCAGTCAATGATGCTTTCCCAATAGTTTTTAAAATATTATTTAATTTCTCATTCTCAGCTTCATAGATTTTTATGCAGTTACTTTTAATTATTCCTCTCAAAATCGTCTCAAAATTTGGATTCAGAACTTTTAAAAGGATATTAAACCAGTAATGCTCAACTACCATAAAAGGATACTCATGAATCATGATCATAGTAGCAATGATCTCCCTAATCTTGTACTGATCATAGTTTTTTAGATCATAGAACATAGGAATAGAAAGTTCAGAGGCAGAATAATCAGAAAGAAGAGTAAGAGTTTTTTGCTTTGTATCAATTATAACCTTAGCTTTAGGATTGACCTTAGTGCACTCTCGGATATACCTCAACAAATAAGAGGTTGTCCCAATATTCTGTTTCTTAAATCTGTATCCACAAGCCTTGCATATACACAATAAGCATTCTTTTTTTTCTATTATTAGGATCTTTATCCCATGCCTTATTAAAGTACTCCCAAGCTTTTGACTTTCTTTTCCTAGTCCCTTTGAGTTTTGGCTTTATAGTTTCAGCTAATTGCGTTTCATTAGCAATCTCTTTATTCTCATCTTTTTTTGTTTGTTCAATCTCCTGATTAGTTTGCTCAACTTCTTCAATAAGTTGAACTTCTTTGTCAGATGCAGAATTTAGTCCAAAATTCTCAGTAGTTGTCATTGTAATCCTTTTTAATCCTAGAATGAATTAACAATGATATAATTTTATATCAAAACATTGTAAGCAGTTAGCAGTCAATATTAAACTATTCTACAAACATAAGATAAATAAAATAAAAAAATCAAATAACATGGATCAAGTCAGTCAACATAAAAAAATAACTAGGACATAAAAATAAACTAAAAATACTGTAAGCAGTTAATAGTCAACATTAAACCAATCTTTACCAATTGATAAGCTAACATTTACAAGAATAAAAAAGTAACATAAATTCTCATAAAAAAGTAATAAAAATTTTCAAGTAACAAAAATAGAAGAGAAAGATAAAAAATTTCATAAATAAATATAAGCAATTATCCTTAGCTCACCAGTTCTTTTTTCAGTGAGCAAGCCCTATGATCATGGCTCCATACATGATAGTCACAGGCTCACAACTAGAACTTCAAGACCACCATTACACCACCAGTCCACCACTAGCCACTAAGAGGTCCACCACCAGCTGAAGCGATCTTCATCAAATTACCAGGACTGCTACAGCTCTGGCAGCCACCAGTAGACACTAGCATAGTAGCCAAAGCTCCATGGTGGTTAGCACATCAAGAGAGCAACCAACATAAACAAATATCATCAGAGAAGAGAGGCAGAGAAAACTAGAATTAGAGTTTGATTAGGATTTTGGCTAGCTACATTGTCAATGGAAAAAGAAAAGAGAGACGAAGATGAATTGAAATTAGGGTTTCAGCCAGCTATACCATCGATGAAAAAAGAGAAGAAAGACTGGGATTAGGATTTTGGCCAACCACGCCATCGACAAAAAAGGGAAGAGAGATAGAGAAAATTGAGATTAGGATTTCGACCAGCTATGCCATCGATGGAAAAAGGAAAGAGAGGTGGAGAGGCCGAGCCATCAAGAGATAAAATGAGCAACTGAAATTAGGATTTCGACCAGCTATGCCATCGGTGGAAAAAGGAAAGAGAGGTGGAGAGGTCGAGCGATTAAGGAATGAGATGAGGGTTAGGGATTGAGGAAGTATAGGAATATATATAGGCTAGGATTAATTGATCAACCACCATCGGATCATTAATCCAATGATGATAAATCAAGGTCTTCTTCAGCCATTGGATCATCGATCCAACAGTGATTATTAAAACTTATATATATGATGCTATAATAATGTACAGTGTATATAGTATATATACTGAAAAAATACTAAAAATCTCATAAAAATTAAATATATTAGTATCATATGTATATAAATATATATAAAATATAAAATATATTTATTTATTTTATCAAGCTTTTATTGATCTGAACATGATCGAACAAAAGCTTGTTCTAGTTTGGATTATTAAGGTATTGACTTTAGAAATCAAGTTTGTATTTGGTTTTACAATTTAACAAGTGAGTTGATTCAAAAATGATTCGAATATTTCGAACAAATCAAATAATGAGCTAGACTGACAGCCCTACATACCACTTTCACCTCCACTCCCCTTCCTCCATCAGATCTTTGGAAGAAAAAGTATTTTTTCATCGCTCATCCCTCCTTCCCAGATAAAAGTTCTGGATCCTAGTTTGTTCGAGAAAAAAAAAAATCATCTCTTGTTGCACCTCCCTTCATTTAATTGAGAGTCCAAGAGTTCTGTACGATTGATTCCCATATTTTTCTATTTTATCTTTATCTTTCTTTCCTGTGAACTCCACCACCGCCACTCTCCTCCGTCAACGACTCTCCACCTTTTTTTGAGGAAAAATCATGAAAAAAATTCTAGATTTTGTCTCCCCCTCCTCTTCCACTGGATTTTTGGAGAACAATTTTTTTTTTGCCACTTGTCCCTCCTCCGACCTCGTCCGTGCCACCATCTTCTCTCCCTATTTCCTCCCTCACCCTTATTTCAAGGAAAACGAACATTTCAAGAAGATCGCAACTCTATCCAACCCTCCTCTGATGCCACCCTCTTCTCTCCTCCTCCTTTGGCCTCCTTCGGTGCCACCATCGTCTCTCTCTTGGACTTCATCTACCACCACTCTCCTCCACTTACCCCCTTACCGCCTCCTCCCTCCCCTATACGAGGAGAAAAAGGTTTTCTTTTCCTTAGCACAGGATGTTTGATTTTTTTTTTTTAATGCTAGATATATTTAGATCTGAAAATTACAAAAGATCTATTTTTTAATTAGGTTAGCCTTATAATCTATTAATTTCTCATTGTCGTTCTCTTGTTTTTATATAGTAATACATCTTTGAAATTTTATAGCACATTTATTTTGTATACCTTAAAATGATTTGAAAAATTCAAGTTTGGGTGTCGAAAGTCATGGGGAAAAAAAATTAATCAAATCATTTGTTTTAATGGTAATAAAAAAAAAGCCCTCATAGATAGAGAAAATGATAGTAGAAATGTGAACTCCCTTATCATATTTTAATCTATGAGACAACAAAGAAATTACTAGGATAGGTTATGCACTATCATATTTTAATCCACAAGACAACAAAAAAATTATTAGGATAGATTATGCATAGTGTAAAAGAAGCTTGTCACCTATATTGTGATTATGGGCCTTGGATGGGTTTTAGGATTAAAAGAAAAGATAATTTTATTTTTCTTGGAACAAAGAACATTCGGACAAAAAATTATTCTTGTCCGAAGAAAGGGTTTAAGAATGGGGTGTGGAAGATGAGTTGATTAATCACCAAGCACAATGACTTTGCTAAACCTAACCAAAGATATTTATTGAGATTTGTTTGGGCACTTACAATTATAAAGGCTGATGCATTGGATTCAATAGTAAATGCCAAAATTCGAATAGTGAATGCATATTTTTATGTGGCTCAAGAAGATGGTGGTGTTGGAAATATAGAATTTACAAAAAGAGATTATTACAACTTTCTTACTACACAAAAGAGGATGGTTATAGTGGAGTAAATCATTTCTGATTAAGATTTTTAATTTTTATTTCTTTCTCTAAATGATCGATGTTAATTTAACCATAATTAAGAAGTTGTGAGGCATTATCTAGATAGATAAATTGTTGAGTTGGCATATTTTTATTAGCTATGTCTACAACCCATGTATTATTTAAAATAAAGACATAATACTTGTAGCTTGAGCCATGTCTTATTTTAAATCAAAATTTTTTTTTAGAAATCTAAATATTGTAGCTAAAGGACATGATTCAAAAGATTTAGGCTCAAAACTCGATTTAAAATCAATTGAGCTTTAATATTCAAACTCAAACTTCTCGATTGAAAAAAATAATACCTAATATTGGTTTGACCCGAGTTCAAATTTTTGTCATAATTTAAAAATATGATTAAAACAAAATTTAACATAATAAAATATTTTAATATATTAAACTAATAGTATATTATAAATAAAATTATATATATATATATATATATAAGTCTTTGAGTAAAATATTTTGTTATTGGAGTTCGAAAAATTTATTCAGGCTATTCGAACCAGTAATGGTTAAGTTGAACTAGATTTGGAAGCTCCTAAGTTGTTTGGCTCGTTTGCACTTTTAGCTGTGACCCAGACCACCCCACAGCCATTGGGATCCTCGTCATGCACCCAGCCTCATCTTGAACATCATCTTCCATCCTCTCCAACTGCACGATGCACCTCCTCGCCTCGCGTGATCCTCTATGCGGCACTTGATCCCGACATTCAACTCATTGTGCAATCCTTAAACGTGAAATTATTAGAATAGTACATCTTATACTATTCAATAATAAATCAAGTTTACCATCCAAAAAAGTAAAAAAATATTATTATTTATATTTAATTTAAATTTTTAAATAAAAAAAAATATTTCCACTATTTTTAATAAATTTTTTTTTTTTGGTATGGTGTACTGGTTTGTTATTGGAGGGTATAAGATTTATATGATAAAATTATGAAAAAATTATCTAATAATCTCTAGATCGACTTGAAATTATTTTTTAGTCCCCACATTTTTTAGATGGAATAAAACATTCCTTGACTATTAAGGGATTATTTTTCAGTCCTTTACATTCATTTAAGCCATCTACTATCCATAAAATAACATAACTGCTCTTGAATGGGCAGTAGATATGGCGGCCATGGAAGATGTGCAGCGACGTCGAGGGGAGGCGGTCGGGGGCACGTGGAGGGGAGGGGAGTGTAGCTAGGGTGCCGGGGTTAGGGGGCCGCAGCATCGGCCAGGCGGGGGGGGCGCGGTCGGAGGTGCATGGAGGGGAGGGGAATGCGGTCGGGGGGGTCGGTGCTGGAGGCTCAACGGGCGGGAGGTTGCAGCACCGACGAAGCCGGGATGGGGGGACGCGGTCGGGGTCGCGCGAAGGAGAGGGGAGCAAGGCCAGGAGGCCGGTGCTAGAGGTGCGATGGGCAAGGGGCGCGGTGGGGGAGGGGAGGGCGGAAGAGAAGAAAAGGGATGGCATGCGGGGGAAGGAGAAGGAAGGAAAAAAAGAAAAAGAAAAAACTATAATAAAAATAATAAATATTAAAAAATAATATAATTTAATAACAATAATAATAGCCATTGAATCCTCAATTTTGATAAAAAATAAAAGTAATAAAATAATAATAAGTATTAAGTAATAAAAAATTAGATTTTTCATAATAATAATAATAGCCATCGCATCATCAATTTTGATAAAAATATAAAAAATAAAAATAAAAGTAATAAAATTACAATAAGTATTAAATAATAATAAAATATATATCTATGTAATAAAAATAAAAAAACTAATAAGTATTAAATAATAATAATAGCCCCATCAATTTTGATAATAAATAATTTTTATTATTAAAAAATAAATAAATTATTTAATAAATTAAATAAATAGTTTAAAAAAATTAAAATAGGATAACTAATTCAAATAATTGCATAACTAGAGAACGATCTTGTGTAACTTAAATATAAATTTATATAACTTGAGTACATATCTATATAACCTGAATATAAACTTGTATAATCAATTATCAAAATTACGTAACCGAATTTAGACTTGAGTAATGATGGTTATGTAATTTCGATAATTGATTATAAAGATTTATATTCAGGTTATATAGATCTATATTTAAGTTACATGGGTTTATATTCAAGTTACACAAGATGGTTCTCTGGTTATGCAATCATTTGAATTGGTTATCTTGTTTTAATTTTTCTTAAAATATTTATTTAATTTATTAAATTATTTATAAAAATTATTTATTATCAAAATTAATGATTCGATGGCTATTATTATTATTATTTAATATTTGTTAATAATTTTTTATTATTTTTATTACATAGACATATATTTTTATTATTATTTAGTACTTATTATAATTTTATTATTTTTATTTTTATTTTTATCAAAATTGATGATGCATTGGCTATTATTATTATTAAAAATCTATTTTTTTATTATTTAATACTTATTATTATTTTTATTTTTTTATCAAGATTAAGGGTTCAATGGCTATTATTATTATTATTATTATTATTATTGTTGTTGTTGTTGTTGTTGTTGTTGTTATTGTTGTTGTTGTTGTTATTATTATTATTAAAAAATTATATTATTTTTTAATATTTATTATTTTTATTATATTTATATTTTTTTATTTTTTTTATTTTTTTCTTTTTTTCCTTCCTTCTTCTTCCCCCGCACAGCACCCCCTTCCTTCTGCTCTATGCTCCCCTACCCCCGTCGGTGCCATAGCCCCTTGCCTCACCTACCCCAGTGGCCTCCCATCCGTCGTGCCTCCGGCATCGACCTCCAGCCCCCCGGCCTCACTCACCTCCTCTCCACGCGCCCTCGACCGCATCCCCCCCGCCCCACCGGCCCTGCGGCCCCCCACCCATTGCACCCCCAACACCAGCCCCCAGTTCCCAGCTCCCCAGCTGTGCTCCCCTCTCCTTCGCGGGCCCCCGATCGCGTCCCCCCTCCCCACCGGTGCCACAGCCCCTGCCTCACCTCCCTCGACACACCCTCGCCCCCCCGCCCGTCGCACCTCCGGCCCTCAGTTCCCCCACCGCGGTCTCCTCCCCTCCGCACGCCCTCGGCTTCCTCCTCCTAGCGCCACTGTGCATCTCCCATGGCCGCCATGTCTGCTGCCCGTCCAAGGGTAGCTATGTCATTTTATGGGTAATGGACGGCTTAAATGGATGGTAAGAATTGAAAAATAACTCCTTAACAATCCAAGAAGGTTTTATTTCATCTAAAAAATATGAAGACTAAAAAATAATTTTGAATCAATCCAGGGACTATGAAATAATTTTTTCTAAATTTATTCTATCCAATAATTTCTTTCCTTGAATCCATCTTCATCCACCAGCATCACGATTATCGCCAGATGGATGTGCAGCGGGTGATTGTCGTCCGTCAGATTGATCACGTGCCACAGCTCGCTGCTGCCTTCCCTCAACGTCTAGGTTGATGAACGACTTCCCCATGTGTTGGCTCTGCTTGCGACGTAGCGCATCTCCGCCGCTCGGTGCAGCGCCGGCGCAGAGCATGCGCAATGGCTCCGCCGCCCGATCATGAACTTCATCATCCGGCCGTTGATCTCGTCGGCTGGGTCGCCGGTGCGGAGGAATTTCTTGGAGCTCACCGGTTTGGGGAGGTAGACGGAATCGGAGACGACGTGGACGGATCGGAGGTCGTTGGAAGAAGAAGCGGAAGAAGCCGGCGTTGATGATCCGGAAGCAGTACCGGCAATGTCGGACGGTGAGGAAAGGCTAGGCCCTGCCATTGACGATGATGGCGGCGCGCCGGGATCCGGGTAATGACAAGCATGGATTTTGGAAATCTTTTTTATTTTTTTAACCATAGTTAATCATGGTTAATCATCTTTGAGGCAGCAAGCCAGCAGCGGTTTAAGTTGGATAAGGTGTCTAATTTTTGATAGATTAGTCTATGGCTGACGTGGTAGACTATCGATGGCAGATTACCTCTATAATGTACGATCAATTATTGGTTGGATCTAATCCAATATAGATCATAAATTATTTAATTATTATTTTTTTTATATTTTTTCTCTCAACATAGGTCTTATCATGTATTTAATATCTTCTCCTCCTTCGGCAACGCTCGTTACCGTGCATTTAATTTAATTTCCCCTATCGAAAGTGCCAAATGGATGGTTCCACTTTGGAACGGGTCCAACAAATAGTTTCTCCAAGTGTACGGACATTGCCTAAAAATACTGAAAAAGAAATTGATGTTAAAGAAGAAGATAAAATACTAAAGACAAGTGATATAAAAAGGTGAGAGGCAGCAGAGAGGGAGAGCGAGCGGGCAAAAGCCACGGCACCCAAAAACCACAAGACATTCCGCGACATGGCCTCTCCTCCTCCTCCTCCTCCTCCGCCGCCGCCGCCCCTCCCGCAGCTTCCCTCGCCGTCGGAGGATTCCGGCCACAGCGCCTCCCCCTCCCCCTCATCCTCCTTGTCGTTCGCGTACAGTCCCAGTCTCCTCATCATCGCCGCCATTCTCGCCTTCGTCTTCGTCGCCTCCGCCACCATCCACCTCCTCCTCCGCTTCCTCTCCCGCTCCTCCTCCTCCTCCTCCTCGGCTCCACCTCTCATCCACCACCGCCGGTCCTCCACCACCTCCTCCGCCTCGTCGGCACTGTCCGATCAGGAGAAGGCAGCCCTGATCGAGTCCCTCCCTCTCTTCTCCCTGGCCTCCTCGGTCGCGGTGCTCCCCAAGTCGTCTCCTGACTGCGCCGTCTGCCTCTCCCCCTTCCACCCCCACGACGAGCTCCGCCTCCTCCCAGCCTGCCGCCACGCCTTCCACTCACCCTGCATCGACACCTGGCTTCGATCCACCCCTTCTTGCCCTCTCTGCCGTTCCTCCATCACCCTCCCGCCACCGCCCCCCCCATTGTCGGCGGGCCGCCGAGGACCCTCCCAGATCCAGCAGCTTCCGCATCGAGATCGGCAGCGTCAGTCGCCGGAGGACGCCCACGGAGGAGGACGCCGCCGGAGCTGCCACGTCCCTCCCCCCTCCGCCTCCGCCGCCGCCGCCGCCGCCGCAGCCACACCTGCGGTCCTACTCGCTGGGGTCGTCGTTCGAGTACGTGGTGGATGAGGAGGTGGAGGCGGTGGTGGCCCGGATCCGGAGGGCCAAGGAATACAAGGCGGAGCCGGCAGTACCTCCGCCGCCCGGGGCGGAGGTGGCGGAGGCGGCCGGCGGGGGAGGAAGAAACTGGATCAAGGAATACGCGGACTGGCTGGCCTCGTCGGCGTCCTCGTCCTTCTCCTCGCTCCGGTTCTCCGGGCGGTGGAGCCACCGCTACGACGACGGCGTCAGCGGCGGAGGACGGGACTCGTGGGACGTGGAGGGAAACTGTCAACAGCGGGAGGGAGAGGAGAGCAGCTACCACACCTTCTACCGATGGCTCGTAGGGGCATAGTTGTAAATAAATCCCATTGTCGCGGGCAACTCCCACTCTCTCTTTTGCTTTAATCCCCCCCCTGGTGCACCTAATGGAAGCTTCTTCAGGATAAAACGAGGCAGGCAAAAGAGTCTTTGGTTTCAGAAGAAATTACAAGATTGCGATCCCGGCGGCCGAGACTCGGGAGTCGGCGTTCCTTCTTTTCTTCCCTTCCCTTCCCTTCCCTTCCGCCAGGATTTTCTACGGTCATCCCGACGAATGGGGGTTTAAGAACGGCGTGACGATATCAAATCGCACCCGCACGGAGTGGAATTAGATGTTCGAAAAATGTTAAATGTGGGTGGGGGGTGGTTCCGCAGCGTTGTTGGGAGTGTTTTGCTGGTTCCTGAGAGATTTTTACTGCATTATGGGCATCCCTCGTGCCTTGATATTTTTCTTTACGTTTTAGTTTTGAATCCAGGGGAAGAGTGTTTTTTTTTTTTTTTTTTTTTTTTTTTTTTTTTTGGGGGGGGGGTGGTGGGGGTGGAGGGGGGTCACTGACGAGGGGAGACAAACATCTCTCCCTCTCTTTCAATGCTCTCATTAATAGCTCGTTGTTTCACTACCTGGCGGCAGAACCCAGTTAGCTGAATGTATTCATGGTATGGGTGGGTCGATACGAAAGAGGGTAAAGTTTCTCCTCCCACATAATATTGTAATGTAAAAAGGAAAGTTGATGTATAGTGAATGCATACTTCCACCCATTATTTGTCAACCTACTTTTTATGTCTTACTCCAAGTTATTTTATAGTTGTAACGTTAACATGAAGAATGAGTATTATGTGTCGATACTGTCACTCTAAAGTTGATTTTATTATACTGGAGTCGACAAATTAAATTTAGATGCCCAGGAAAGAGAAGTTCCAAAGCGGAGGGCTGAGTGTTCCTTTTTTTTCTTTTTTTCTTTTTTTTTTGTAATTACAAAATTGCCATGTCATGTGCGATGACAATGGAAGGTTGAAGCTTGGTGTCATGGCAGTGAGTGCAAGAATAGGCTATACCCGTTGCACTCCAGGATATGCTTGGTTGGAAGAAAGTGGAAGGGCAAAAGCTTGGTTCTGACATAAGTCATCATTTCTCTTTGTTCTGCTTGGTGGAAGTGTAAAACCGAATTTTTCAAGTTAAACAAAATTTTCTGAAAACTGCAATATTATATTTTCTAAGGGAGAGAGAGGAGGGGATCCAAAGTTACAACAAAAACGTGGACGCCCACGACTTCAAGGACTTGCAGCGAACCTTGCACTAATGCCTCAAGCTAGCTGCCATAGCATGAGCATGGTTGGAGGCACCTGGGTGTAGAGTCTACGCAGTTTTAGAGTGGAGGTGGGACCACTCATGTTTTATTGATAGTTTAAGAAGTATTGAACAGGGTTATCAATTCATTAAGACAGGATTTTCTTGTAGTCTACTTTTATGCCTTTTAAGGATCCTCTTTCTTTTTTTCGGGATCCAATGTTTTACTATTTAGTGAAGAAAGGGCTGTGTTCTTGCTTGCTCCATAACAAACATAAGAAAATCATATATGATCGAAGTGCAGTGAGTATCAACAATGACAAGTAATTCTTTCTAGCAGGTGGTGTAGTTCCACAGACTCCATGATGATTCGCTCTCACATAGGATCGGAGCAAAAAAAAAAAAAATATTCGAATGCCGCACTCCGGCTCCCGCACAAGAGCCAATCACTATGGATGGTGTCCACAGAGTTATACCACCTAGGATGTAGAAAATATTTTTTGTGTACCACCTACGGTGTAGAAAATATTTTCTTTCCACAGATTATCACTCTAGCGTATCGAAACTGGAAATATAAAATTGTGAATAGATGTATTTTAAGTATACTCGTATTCTCTTTGTCAAATATCACTTTCTTTATGAATGTATAGCCTGAGTGGACTTGGACTGGATCTGAGACGGCAAACACGTCACCGGCCATGAGATTGCCACAGTTGTCACTTTTATCACCTTCGGGTTATTCATGGTTTTGAATCCATAGAACCAATCACGATTTTTTTTTTTTTTTTTGGATAAACTAGATGCATTAATTAGACTAAACATGAGTAATCAAATCCATGATGATCAAAAAATAAAATACTAGAAAACTGAATAGAAAGATCAGCCATATTCACCCATGATATAGTTCTTTAAACCATTCGCTGTTTTAAAGAACTACGATTCAGGTTGACGCATGTTAATTGTCTTCGTTACATTATAAAATGATGACCCTAGGCAGCCAATCCTAGCATTTTTCTTACGTTGTCTGGAAAGACATAGTTGAATGAACTGATAGTCTGACACAACTCAAATGCTTAACTTCATCGCTGCTTGCTGTTGGTGTATCAGCTTAACCTGCTCCCATTAATAATTGAGATCTACTCCTAGATGAGATCCGGGGGAGAGGCGGTGCGCGTACATCAAGGTCAACCAAGCGACCAACCATGTACTTGTTAAGAATTTTCTAAGGCCGCGTGACCTAACTGTAGACCCACTCTTGGATATGTTTGAGAGTTCTACGCATTCACGCGAAGGGCGTATTTACATCACTCACGTCTTCCAGGAGTCAAAAATTGAAGCACGCAACAAGTTGTGAGAATAACCATGTCGTAGTTTATAACGTCCCAATACATTGGATGAATAACAATCACGGATGGATACATAAGCAAGAGACTCCCAAGCTAGAGATGTTAATATTAATCGATGCTGATAGACAATTTAAAATAAAATAACCCCTGAGATGGTTCTGGAGAATCTCCATAATCCATCGACCCAGGTGAGGCGGATGAGAGAGAGCGTGTGCGCGTTCACATCGCCTAGCTGGAAACAGTACTGCAAGTTAGCGCTGCATTTGGACACCATTTTCAGTCAGACAATGCCAAGCTCTAAGCTTAAGGTCATATAGCGTGGAGTTAGGAATGCAGCGTCTACGTCGTGAGGCCACCGGTCGCTCGGCCACTCTGCCAGCTTGCTGGCGGTGCTGAAGAAATAAAGTTGAACCACGTTTTCCGTTTACCCCCTGGGGCTGAAAAGCATACTCCGATGTATCTTTTAATTGCAAAAAATGTCATACTGGAGGTAGAAAAGCTTCCGTAAGTGTTTGTTTTATCGTAGCAGTTTCTGCCTCGCAGCTGACCCCATCTTTATAGCATAAAGAAGCCTCCATAGTGGTAAGCAACGTGAAATTCATAAAATAAGAAGAATCAGTGCACTTAAGTTACCTTTTACAAGTTCCTCACAGCCAAAAAATCACCAAATGAGAAGCAATGCTTCCCGTCTCAATTTTCATTTTCACTTCTGCTGCCAGAACACGAGGGAGGGAGGGGGGAATTGATGTTTCTCAACTAATGTACGAATGGCCGTCACAAATGTTTGCGTGCAGGCTCCTTATGACTTTATCTACTTGCACAAAAATGCGATAAACAGCGACAGATAGCAAATAATTTAATGGAAAAATGGTCATATCTGATGACAGATACAATGAACACTATCCACCATCCTATACAGCTAGTATTAATCAAAAAAAAAATAAAAAAGGAAAAATGGTCATACCTGATGACAGATACAATGAGCACTATCCACCATCCTATACAGCTAGCATACTCCCAAAAAAATAAAAAAATAAAAAAGATGAGTCGTTCTACCAAGAAATGACCCCTTTTTTTTTTTCCCGCTCCGGATTACCGGTTGGGTTTTCAAACTAAAACTTTATGAACACCACAGTAAGTCAGGCCAAAGCTACAGTCCCTTAAAATGCGGGGGGTGAAGGGGAATGCCTGGCTTCCTGGCCGCAGTTTCAGACACAGACGAAACTTTAGTGCAATGCTGCAAACAAAACCAAAACCTAGACCGGGTTAGCATTTACAATGAACAACATATTTGCAATGACAGACTGTGACAAGAAGCGTGTATCTCTTGCTCTGGTCAAAGAGGTTGCCATGCTTGGAGTATCAGCCAACTTTATGCCTCTGGCATGAATCTCACATCGCCCAGAATTTCTCTGGATCTGGACTAAACAAAGATAGGTCTTGGATTTCTAGATTTGCAATGTGCCAATTGACCAAGCCTGCTTGCAATGACTTAACCAGAAGAAGGATCGTGGGCAGAACCCACCATTCATTGTCCTCCCTATACACATGAAAGTGCATTATTATCAAAACTTTTGGATCCACATGCATCGAATTTTTCCATCAAGTTTCATTTAGAAGCAGAATATATTCCTTCTATGGATACCACTTGAAACACATCAAGATTCCATAAACAAATTATATTCTCATTGTTTTAGCGTGTACCTCCTGTGTGCGCACACCCATGAACAACTATGGATACCATGAACTTCTGTGTGTGCACGCACGTGCGTGATTGCATTAGCATGCACCTTCTCCGCTTTGCCGCACTGTGCTGTGTACGAGCACACTCTGATAGATAGACCACCATAACCCCTCCATGTTGGGGGAGGTGTACACGTTCATGTGCATGGAGTAGCATTTATGGGTGCATGTGTATATAAGGTGCATGTTTAAATACATAGATAGGCATAGACAATTGTAATCCTTCTATACAATGACTGAGAATCCGATCCATTTAAGGGTTTCAGAAATCAGTCATTCAAATGTTTCATGCAAAAAGAAAGTAAAGAAAATTAAAAAGCAAAACAGCTTTCACTATCAAGTGGATAATTTTTCAATGTTACCATCTATCAAGTTAAAGTGGTTCCCCCAGCTTTTACTATCATCCTTATTGGCTATCAAAGTGTACTGTAACAAGAAAAAGATCAGAAGTGCTTCCCAGAATGGTAGTCATGGAGAGAAAGTAACACACCTTAACTTCGATGTATTCAGTCTTGCAGTCATTTCAGATGAAGAAAATCCATAATACATAATTCCACAGACAATTGCCACAATCTGCAAGAAAACCGCAATCATCTTAAAGAGCAAATAAATATATGCAGTTATGCACTGTCTACAAAGAATAAGTTAATTAGCAAATGAGATCACCGAGTGACATTTAAAGAGATTTCTGGATCTCAAAATATATAGCTAACAAAAGTCAATTGCACAGTGGATTTTAAACCTCGCAGAAAACAATGTGGATGAACTTTGTTTACTGCATGGTCCAATACTTTCAAGCACATACAAGTTTTATCATCTTTGAAAAGATCAATGATTCAACATTTTTTGAGAGAAAAAAGGTCTAAAGTCCCAACCTTTCTAAAGGTCAGAACTCTTGAGTGGAAGAAGTGCCCTGACAGTACAACCAGCTGAAATCCAAATAATTTAATTGTGCAAAATAAAAATGATAAATTGCTGGAGCTAATTTTCAATTATGTTCAAGTTGTAAATGAAAATCAACACATTATTTTGTTTCTGAGCAAGCAACAAATTCAAGGACTCATTATCTGATGCTATCAACACAGTGACACAATTCTGTGGTGCTTTATCCTGATATAATTGAGATAGAGATTTCATTTAATTGCTAGAGTGCAACCCAATATATTTAGCAAAGGAACCAAGACAACGACAGTGATAAAGAAGATGCATCCTTGGATACTTTGAGTTGAAGGTCTTAAGCCACTTTGAGTTGAAGGTCTTAAGCCCTGAAAGAAAAAATTTAATGATATACAGTGCAAACACCTATACATTGTCAGAACTCAGAAGGATGACAATCAGTATTCATACTGATTTTGGCTTTTCTTTTATAGACCTAGTATTTCTTCACTGATGGCTATCATAACAAATTGCAGATGACCACATGAATCTATTTTCTATTTTTCACTTCATTTCTTAATGATTTCCTTTAACCATTAGCATCATTATGTATCAAGAAATTAGCATGGTGTATTCACTCTGTTTCCTTCCATTTATTTCTTTCCACCTTATTTTTCATGTCGAACCATATGCAAATGATGTTGAAAGCATGAATTCCTTAATCTAAAAGATATATAAGACGTAGAGCAATGTTAAATCCATTGTCAGTAAGATTAACATTTTTTTGTGTTCGCACCAACAAGATTATGTCTTGTGAACCATGGACAGCTTGAAGGTTGTCCAAGAAAGGAGAGGATGAGGATGGAGAGACAATGCCCTGGGACTCCACAAGTAGATGAACAATCATTGTACAAGACAAAGGAATTCTTTATTATTAACAGATTGGAATGCACCTCCATTAACACACTGATCCTCATCTTCAGTGAAGTAGAATCACATACTTTCAATTAAAAAATTGTCATGGTGAAGATTTGTCGTAGTAAGGATCTCATCAACAACCTTGTGTAGACATAGTACAACCACCCATGAAAATTCAGCTGATCCACTTGGTAACCATCTTAATTAGGAAAAGAAGCTTGTACAATTTCTTTTCTAGTTGATCCAATGTAATTGGAATGCCTAACAAATGAGGATGTGCAAATCCAACCCCAAAAAAGTGGACAAGGCGGGATGGTTATGATTACGATCCAATGCAAAAGGAAGAAGAAAAGGCCTTCTCCTTTTCATATGAACTGTTGTACCTTGATTTATGGTTTTTGAGAGAGAAGGCTCTTCCTCATTTCTGACAGCATTTAGAGATTGTGAAGAGAATGTTGCGAACAAGTTGAAGTGCCTTAACGTGAAATGCATCATAGCAGTTGGACTAAGAATCTAATCTTGAATAACTTCATCTTCTGCTACCGCTTTAGGTTGATAGCAGCAAGATTGACTTTTGTTAGGCAATTCCATGATTCAGAAGAAATGATCTACAGCCACAGATGATTTTCTAACACCAGAATTTGAAATTGTCCATGGAACTTGGAGGCCATTATTTCCATCCTTCACTCATGCTACTGATATGGCGGATCTCTAACTTAAACATTCAGGAGACCCTGTCACTACATTTTTTACATGGAGCACCACCTAATGGAGGAAATGCGTGACATCAACAGCTGAGGTTTCTCAACACCCCAAACAACTAAATATTTAATCACACTTTCTAATCTTCTGCAAGATTGTTGTAATCAAACTCCCATTTTTTCTGGAGGGGTTTGGATCAAATTCCTTTTCTGCTACTGCCAAAACATTCGATATAATCATGTTCAAAGTGTTCAACATGAACATGAAGCATACTGATGACTGAAACTTTAGTACAGACAAGAGTGAGATCAAAAAGGAAAGTGTCTCCTCTTTGTCACCATTGATAACCGTCTAGCAGCTATGCAAATAAATTGTAGCGAAAGAAATGGCTTAATGAGCCTCTTATCAAGGTTGGGCATCATAGAATCTAAGCACCAGCTTGGGGAGCAGTTTAAAGACATCCAAATACAAGATAGTGACACCTGCAAATAAAATTTGATGCACTGCCATCCCTCTTTCCCATTTTGAATCCCTTCTAAGCAAGTCACATAATTCATACAGACTGATAATTTATGCCTCCTAAATATATCTCAGGATTTCAACATCTAAATTATGTTTTAAAAGATGGAATCCTTGGATGCCCAGATGACCCACCTATGGGATAACATCTAGGTGCTTGCCTTCAACATTTTGCATCATGTTCGATCATGGAGAATGAGATTGATATATAAATTAATGCTGGACATTGCAAGTGGATACTTATCATTATTTATTACATCTTATTTGATGTATTATATTTCACTTGTTGGATCATCACCAGTTTTAGGCTTCTCCTATACTCGAACCATCGGCACTTGCCTAGGCACCTAGGCAAGGTAGTTCCCCTAGATCCTCATCTATTACAATATTTTAATAGCTCAGTACATAACATAGATAAAACACATAGAATAATAAGAAACTGCACAAGAGTAGATCCCAGCACTCTTGTATCTTCCTTCCTCCATCCCCTCCTATTCCTTGCTTTGCTTTGTTAACTTTTATTGATTTTGAGATGTCAACTAAAGACATGCACAATGTATGGCAGAAGTCTAATGAAACCATGAACATAAAAAGACAATCCTGTTATCAATATGAACATTTGCTTTCAGAAGCTAACTTAGATTTCTGATAGGAACTTTGGCAACTAGAAACCTCCAAATTCAAACAGATCAAGATATTCAGTTGCAATTGCAGGCCCAAATCTTCATATGCTAGAGAAAGCATAGTTTTTTTTCTATACATCATTAAGGTTTATATTTCCAAGGCTTGCAATCTCGAGGCAACATAATGGTAAAACAGACATCACATGCTAAGACGGTTATACCACTCCCATTTACTGTAAATTTACAATGACATCATTCATACAATATCTTGGTGTAACTAAATGCATAAGTATCAACCAGATAGGATGAAATTGCACCTCTGGATATTAAACCACATCCTATATGTTTACAGACAACAAAGCATTCAAATTGAAAAAGCATAAGAAAATTAAATAACATTTTCTGGAAAACCCCCCTAATCAAGAAAAGCATCCATTCAATTAAGAGCAGTTAGAAATCGTTTCAGCTATCACGAACAATAATAGCATGCTCATGGCATAATATTGTTGAAAATGAACGTGCACAACCAGTTAACGTTTATCATCTCATGAAAACCAAAACATAATGTGGAAGCATATTTCTTTTGCTCTTTTGGTTCTATAATGAAGCAATAGTTGTACAAGTCGTTTACCCAAGGTTAAGGTTCCACAAATTTGGACAACCATTGCCCACTTTCTTGTGCAAAAAATAAAATCAAGTGTTTATCAGATATTTTTTCATAATCAGAGAGAATGGGGTTATCACAAAGATAATAAACTTACAATGTTTACTACAGATGTTGCATTCCACAACTCATAGATACGAGCAAGTGAGGATCTTTTATGCCCTCGGCTGAAAAGAGCATTAAGACCAGCAGGAAAGGGAGAGAGCAAGGATAGCGGAAGAATAAGCAGCACAGCAAGGAAAGACCCAAGAGAAATCCAGTAAAACTGAAGCAGTGTCAGAAGGGTGATCGTACAATCTCCCAAGAGCAAAATACAGATCAGTAGCTGCAGTGTTTCCTGAAATGAAACCAGATATTTAAAACCTCATATAAGGTACTACAAAACCTCAACTAACCAGGTTGTTAAACTGAGAGAACTGTAGTAAATCATCCAACAGATTACCTGGAAGCCAATGGGCCTGATATTTTGCAACAAAAGAGAAAATGGGTAGAGATAGTCCCGTTTATAATCCAATGACTTCAATGTTGTCTCATTTATTATCCCACCATTCACACCTCCAGTCAATCTCTTGCGTGACACTGTATTGTTGATGCAGGGTTGATTCTGTTGTAACTGCTTAAAGTTCTTACGTGAAACTGCAGCATTTCTCCTGAAAAAAGGTTTTTAGGACAATAGAGACAGATATGTTTGGGAGATGTTTAGAAGAACCCAAACACATTAGTCAGTAGGAAAGTTGAGAGGAAATCTAATGAGAACAAATTAGCAATAGCAGGAGAAAATATTATGAACTTTACAAACTTGTCACACATTTCCAGCATACCTTGAAAGGTCGCCTGTATCAAGAATATCCGACTGGTGCACACTATTGAAGAAATACTCGTTCACTGCTACCAAAATGCCTAGTTGGTAATAACCAGAAGCTGTGGCCTGGAACCAACCCAGTTCAACTTTGACACCATGGTACTCAAGTTGGGGATTTCCATGACTGTTGATCCATGTGATTACGGGACCCAGGTCAGAACGAATGCACCCCCGTCTTACTGTCCTCAACTGAGCATTAAAACCAGCAACCAATCTGTTCCAGATTGCTGTTGACATGTACTACAGGAAAAAGACGTGCTAGCATTACAATGCTAAACCAATGGAATAGGAGGTTGAACAAGACTGCAGTTTTAGCATTGTGGACAGAATATCATTACCTGGCCCAGGAGATTGGTCAGCAGTGTGTCACTATAAAGATAGTATGGGGACATATAACTGCCATCACCACCAAATATAATGCACATGGGAAATCTCTGCTGGATGGTTGATGCTACATCTAGCCGTTTCTCATCACCACCCAGAAAGAAATCAATGTATGCAACCATCAGATCTGGTGTTGATCCAACCTGCAGTTACTACACCTTTGAGTTAAAGTACTGATAAGATTGCCTCATTATTAGAACATGACATGACAATGTGAACAGTTTAACAGAGCAACTCCAAGTCACAGCTAGCAGCTACTATATCAAGTTGAAGCATCACAAGAAGATGAAGTTTCATGCCAGGATGTTCTGTTTTGATGGCAAAATTGGCTGACCCAATCAGATAATGGATAGGATGGTGGTTTTCATGCATCAGCAGGAAAAGAAAGTTTCCAAGCTCTTGGTTGCCGAGGAAAAAAAAAATGAGGTGGAAACTAATTCAATAAGGAAGATAGAAAGAAAAGAAAAAGGAAAAGAAACGAAAATTATCTCAGTTCTCCACCAAGAAAATTGTAGATGATGCATTTTATGATCTAGAGGAGCTAGTCAAACCCAACTACAGGGGAGGAAGATATATGGTCCCTAAAAATATTTTGGTTCTTTATTTTCTTCATTTCAATTCCCTTTGAATTTTATTCTCATTGAAAAAAATGTTAAATACTATGTCCTCTTACTTTCTTTACCTTTTCATTGCCCTGAGAATATGTTGGTTATTTATTTTCTTCATTTCAATTCTCTTTGAATTTTATTCTGATTGCAAAAAAGGGAAAATATGTGTCCTCTTACTTTCTTTACCTTTTTCATTCTCAACAAGGGAGCAACAACATGGAGCCTCACATAATCTCTAGTTTGGAGGATATGCGCATGGTTGCAAAGCTTAACACTTATGTTAAATGGGTAAATATTTTGCTTATGGTGACATTTGACTTTAATTATTAATTTCACCAAGTGTTTACACTTGTTGTACAAGCAGAGATGATTCTAACAGTTTCTGCAATAAACCATTCAGATATAATAGATGCAAAGTTAGCAATCACTAGTAATCATTTCTCTCAATGATCCATCTTTGAGTTAATGACAGTGATGTTCCCATGATAATCACAATGATGACATCAATTAACATTTTTAAAATTGAAAATAGTTAACATTTTAAAAATGATTCATATCTGAAAAACTAATATCTTGTTTGTCCCCATTATATCTGAACGATGTTAGTTATTGGATTCATAAATAACTTTTTCTTTCCAAGCTCCTCTAGTTGAGTTGTTCTCAGTCCTATCAGAATCTCTAAATCTTTCATTAAAGATTTCATAACCAAGATTTAACTTAGCAGATTTAAATTTAAAGTTCTGCAGGACATTAGTAGATCTCCAGCAGTTTATAAAAAAGAATATTCACTCCTAAATCTTACTCAAAAGCAGAATATAAGAGGGACACTTTGCGGGCCAAACCTTCATCCCTTTGTAAAGAGCTCGTGATCTGCAAGAACGGAGGCATGAGTGGTCGTACTCTGATTTGACATATTCTTGAAGATGATGAATCTTCTTTCTCCGACGCCACTGCTTCCAAGACCATGCACACGGGTATGCAAGTATTGCAAGTATACTGTGTACTGACCCTTCCCACCACTCATATGCAGCAACAGAGTTTATTTCATCAATGAATCGGTTGAAAGCATCTTCATACCTGATGATGTTTCTTACATCACTTGACGAATTGTAGAATTTAAATCTAAGAGGGTACGGAGTCTGATCTGTGCTTTTATGAATGCATTCTTATGTACCAAGATCCTTATCAACTCTATCATTTTATGTGAAAATGATTCATAACTGAAGGAGATGCAACTCTAGTTTTCGTAATGGTTATATATTTTTAGATAAGTTTAACCAACACAATGTAAATGCAATTGCTACCAGCCCACAAAACTAAAA
The DNA here is from genome assembly GCA_006176705.1 of Cocos nucifera. Taxonomy (NCBI): domain Eukaryota; kingdom Viridiplantae; phylum Streptophyta; class Magnoliopsida; order Arecales; family Arecaceae; genus Cocos; species Cocos nucifera. Next base: position 326,732 of record QRFJ01002059.1, on the reverse strand, counting down.
AATCCAGTAAATATAGCATATTTAATAGGCAAATACCAAACAGCAGATGCAATGGATCAAGAAGAGGGTGAAGGGTCGATTAAATAGTATTCTTTTTTGGCCTCACTAGTCTGATCTCAGACCAGCATCAAGTAATGTGTTCACTAATTATTTCCACCTATATAATTGTGAGAAAAATCAACTATAAGTAACCATGAATGTGCTACGTCAGCATGAATTTGTTCATCACTATAGGATGGGCAGGTGTGATAGTAACCATGATTGCCAATACAGGTTATGGATGCTGAAAGACAACTGCAGGTATGCACAAGTGCTTCAGAAACACGTCAGATGCATGCATAGGAGCATATCTTCATCTTGAATAACAAAAAAGTTAATAGTGTTTCTTACACAATTCCGATAATTGCATCAGGCGGAGAGTAAGGTAGATGCCAAGGTTCTCTGAAAGTATTCGGTCCCATGAAATACATCCTATGAACATGACTTTGAGTTTCTTCAGCCCTGCTAGTCCCTGGAACCTATATTTTCAGTCACACATCATAAGTAGGGAATAAGAACATTGTGCAACTACATGAAAACAAAGATGAACAGCAAAACTTTGACTTCTAAATTAGCATTTTGTATACAGCAAACACTTATTTATAGGAATACCTCTGCCAGTGAAAGCAGATAAGGAAGAGAATCAGAACCATCATGTTGAATGGAACTTGCAGATCGATAAGAAAAATCGCTTCCAACCATTTTAATTCTTAAGGCACTCAACAGAAGTGCTAACAGAACCAAAATGAATGACAGAAGAATCGCAAAGGGCCATGGACCTCCGAAAGTATGTATCAGCTCCTCAAGTGGTGTAAAGCATTTTGGCATCTTGTATTTCTCAGAGAGACATTTATATGGACAGAATGGCTGAGTAACACCTCCTGCAAAGAGAAAATTAGCATTTCATGCTTTTGAAAAAATCAAACAAGCTTTTTTTTTCCTCCCCAAAATAAAGGAATATTTATTAGAAACATCTATACAGATTTTGAGGTGTGCTAGCATAAATACATGAAATTATAGCAGCAGAGTCAGAAAGGAATTACCTCTTACATATATGAAGTCTGCACGGTGAGGAAGAATATCAAGTGAGCAAGGAGTGCAGAGTGATGAGTCAGATCCAACAACATCCTTATAGGTGCCAACTGGGCATTCCTGAAAGCATTATATCTCTCCACACTGAGTAAAAACATCACCAGTTGAACTTTCTCTAATAGTATCATCTCACCATAGGTTTATGGCAACTTTATTGTATCAATAATACAATTTTCTTGAATATGTGAGAATGTTTTGATTTGATTCGTTCTTATTAACTCAAATCTTCTTTCTAGGTGCCACATTTGCTCTGAAATCCTACTTCTAATGTGATATATCCCATTCCCTTAAAGAATCAACTGTCATTTACACAACAAGCATTACAAAAGAATCACTAAGCATATAACATATAAGAATGTACTTACATTAGCATACATGCAAAATATGAACATGCACACAAATGTAGGTGAATATGTAAAAAGCATAACCAAGTACATGCATATGGACATACAAACCTATATAATGAGCATATGTAGTATATGATCTCTCTCTCTCTCTCTCTCTCTCTCTCTCTCTCTCTCTACATATATATATATATATAGGAGTAGACTTGGGTAAGGTCGATCGGATTTGGGCTCAGATCCGGTTAGATCAAAACTGGATAATGGAGGTCCTATATCGATGATCCAAGTCGTTAGATATAATCTACTACCTTAATACTTACTTGCACACCAAAACTCATGATTTAATGACCCATAACCTATGCATCAAGTGATCAAAAAATACATCTAATTCAATTTTATTTAAGCTATCCAATTTTTGACTACTTAATGTAGGCTAAGGATCTCCAAATCATATGATTTTTTGTACGCAAGTAGTTTTGAGGTAGTAGATCATATTCAATAGCTTAGATCATTGATGTAGGACCCTTGTTATAGAGTTTTGACCTGATTAAATTTGGAGATCTAGTCTCTCTATATATGTGCGCGCCCGCGCACATGTGCATGCATGTGTGCGTGCATATATGCATGCATGGAATGCCAAACTACCCCAAACCATGCAGTTCGGGGCATGCCGAACTATACCAACCGCCTACCAGTGCAATTCGGACATTCAATTCGGAACGACGGAGAAAATAAAGCGAGGAAGAAGAAAAGAGCGGAAAAGAGGGGGGGCGATGGAAGGGGAGGGAAAGGCCAACGATGACTGGTGGTGGCCTACCAAGGCCGCCGAAGAGCCGCCAAGGCCTCCGAGGCTCCGCCCTTCTCCACGAGAAAAGGAGAGAGAGAGAGAGAGAGAGAGAGAGAGGGAAAGGGAGAGGAGTAGATAAATGGAAAGGCAGCGAGGAGGCCACCAGAGGGCCGCTAATGCCCCTGGACGGTGAAAATAGACCCCACACCGTCTGCGGGGTCGAAACACGCACGACCCGTTTGTGCCTATTTTATGATTTTTTTTTTAATTTTTCAAATTCATAGTGAAGTCGATAGTCTTGTTGCTGACTTAGTGAATTCAACAATGAGACACTTGTTTTTTCTTGAGACCCTTCTTTACTATAATTATTTTGCCTACTTGTTGCATTGTGATGCTTTGGTCTAGTTGTGCTTGGTAACATCTGCTTCATTTTTTTTCCCATTTAGAATATGCTGTTGGGCACATGCATACTTAGTGATTAAGCTTTGCAAGACTTCATAACACATTTGTTGGATGAATTCAAGCAGATGTTTGTGCTCTTATACACATTTGCACACTGACACCTGCTTATTGTTGATCTTAGCAATAGATGTTTTAGGCACTACACATCCATTTCTGATGGAGAATAAAGAGGAGTTGCCAAAAGATTTGTGAATAATAAAGTGTTTATGGAATATTGTGTACACCAACATTCTCAGAATCGTCCCGAATAGAGCAGTTTGGGGCATGCCGAACCGGACTGATGGAGAACCAGAACGATTTCAGCGGAGAAAACGGCACACGCCGGTATCGAGGAAGAGAGGAAAATGAGGCAAAGAGAGATAAGAAAGGGAGAGGCCGCTGGAAGATGGCGATGGCCCTCTGCAGCCGCCAGAAGGTGGTGGAACCCGCTGCGGCTCAATTCGCCCGATGGGACTGTCGCAACAAGCGAGAAAAAGAGAGAAAAAGGGGAGAGATCACTGAAGATGGGAGGATAGGATAGTGGAGAGGCTGCCAAAGGTCTCTAGGTGGCTGCTGTGGCCGCCGAACAGTAGAAGTGACGCAGGTGGAGTCGCGGAAGCAATGGGTGTCGGCCATTTTTTAAAAGAAAGACGAGCAGTGAAGCCGGCACTTGGTTTGCCAGCTTCACTGTTTTAGATTTTTTTTAAAAAAAAAATTAAAAATAGTGAAGTCAGCACTCGATTTGCCGGCTTCACTATTTCAATTTTTTTTAAAAAAAATCAGAACGGTGAAGCCGGCAAACCCATTGCTAGCTTCACTATTATTGGATGTTTTCAAAAAAGCCCATGAAATAGGGGCAATCACCCTTGTTTCACGCTACAAAGCCGCAGGCGGCGTTTACACCGCCCAACAGCCAAAATGGCCAACTGGAGGCCCTCTGATGGTCCCTCTAGTGGACCCCCCTCTCTCTCTTCCTCTCTTTTCCTCTCTTTTTCTCTTCCCTCTATCGTTTCGTGCCGGTTCGATCCAATACGGAATCATATCGGACTGTGCCGCCGGCCGACCCAAACAGCCATTGGTACCAGAACTGAGAACCTCAGTGTACGCTAATATGATTTCTTGTATTTCGGATGATTTTCAATTTTTTGTAGGTGACCTGTTTGACTACGATGGTACGAGAAGTTCACTTGATTGATGTGGATAGTTGGACGCTTCATTTTGTTGACTACCCACAACAAGATGTAGAATAAGTTCTATATTCCACTTTGCTTTTTTCTTTATATGATACTCGTAGATGCCATGCCAACATGCCAAATAATGGTCCGTGCCAAATAATGGTCTATGCCAAATAACAATCCGTGCCAACTATTATGCAATCGAGTTATTTAGAGCATGTTTATTTATCCTTTGATTTATTTTCCTGACTATGACAATATGTCATTTTGCAGGCTTAATTGTGTCATCTATGTCATGCATTTTATCAAAAGCATAACAGCTGAAGGCCAAATCATCATTACGGATGTTACCATGCTGGAATTGCATGCTAGATATGCTGCTTAGATTATCATGAAGGGTCAAGAAGGTGCATCATCATCCTAGGCTATGCCTTCTACTCTATTTTCTTTTTTGTAAAAATTGTATTTTGGAAGACCTTATATGTTATCTGGAAGATACTTGTATTGTGCTAGAGTGTTTGAGTTGTATTGGATCAATGAACTTATCATGCCAGAATTGTGTAACTTTTTTATAATGTATTTTTGCAATGAATTCACTTGTATTATGAATATTTATGTGAACTTGCAACAGCTGAATTCATTGTTTTGTCTATTTAGCACAATGAGATTTCAGACATGAATTGATTGTGTTATTTTCTGGCTGGTGCAATAAAATTAATGACATCTGAACCCTTTGTCAAATTATCTTGTTGATGCATCAAAATTGTTGACACGTGAATTGGTTTTTCTGTTGTACAATTGGTGCTATCATGTTTATGATATTTGAATTCATTTGTTGTTTCCTCTATTTGTTGTAATTCAAGTTACAACAGGTGAATTGATTTATTTTTGTTGTATATTTGGTGCAATGAAACCTATGACAGGTCAATGGCCATACTTCTTATACTTAGGGGGCAAAGAAATATATGGGTGAATTTTTTGTTCTAAAGCAAGCAAGATGACAGTTTTGATTGTGCATGATTTGTGTTATCTTCAAGATGTTGTGTTTTCTCTATAAAAATTTAGTGTTTATCTTGGAGGCTTTCTATTTATCACAGCACAATTTGTATTTATTCTAGAGAGTTTGTATTTATTTTCGAGGGGTATATGCTTATTCCACAAAGTTAGTGTTTATCCTCCATTCTTATTGTTTACCATGCGTATACTCTAAGGTGACCTCAGGGTTAAGGGTTGCGTTTGTGTTTATCCTCAAGATTTTATATTTTTCTTAGCAAAGTTTGTGTTAATTGTAGATAGTTTTTGTTTATTCTAGAGAGTTTATATTTATTCTGACAGATTTATGTTTATTCTCACGGGTCTGTATTAATCACCATAGAGTTTGTGTTTATTCTGGAGAGTTTGTATTTATTTTGAAGGGGTTTATATTTATTCTTGCATGAGAGCTGGCAAGACAGTGTGTATAGAGGAGAGTTTGTGTTTATTTTCGACCAGTTTCTATTCATTCCAAAAAATTTTGCTTATTTTCGAGGAGTTTGTGTTTAATCCATAAAAAGTTAGTGTTTATCCTCCACCATTGTTTATCATGGGGTAATCCTAAGGTTACCCTAGGATTGGGGGTCAAGTTTGTGTTTATTCTGATGGATTTATGTTTATCACCATAGAGTTTATATTTATTTTGGAAAGTTTGTGTTTATTCTAGAGGGATTTGTATTTATTCGTGCATGGTAGCCAGCAAGACAATTAGCTCGGAGGAGAGTTGGTGTTTATTTTGGGCCAGTTTCTATTTATTCTAGAAAGCTTGTCTTTATCATCAAGGGGTTTGTGTTTACTCCACAAAAAGTCAGCGTTCATCATCCACCATTGTTGTTTATGATGGGGGAACCCTAAGGTGACTCAAAGGGTTGGGGCTAAGTTTGTGTTTATTCTGGACGATTTCTATTTATCATCTTAGAGTTTGTGTTTATTATACTGAGTTTATGTTTATTATGGAGAGTTTGTGTTTATTTTAAAGATTTTTGTGTTTATTCTTGCATGGGAGCCAGCAAGACAGTGAGAATGGAGGATTTGTTTGTATTTATCCTAGGCTAGTTTCTATTTATTCTCTAGAGTTAGTGTTTATTTTGGAGTTTATTTTATTCCATCAGAAGTTAGTATTTATCCTCCAACCTTATTGTTTATCATGGGGGACCCTAAGGTGACCCAATTCTTGGAGCCCAAGTTTGCATTTATTCTAGATGGTTTCTGTTTATTGCCATGGAGTTTCTATTTATTCTGCGATGTTTCTATTTATTCTAGTAAATTTGATTTATTTTATAGGGGTTTATGTTTATTCTCGCAAGAAAACCAGCAAAACAGTAAGCATGGAGGGGAGTTCATGTTTATCCTAGGCTCGTTTCTATTTATTCTTGAGAGTGTTTATTTTGGTGGGATTTGTATTTATTCCACCAGAAGTTGGTGTTTATCCTTCACCCTTGTTGTTTATCGCATGGGAATGCTAAGATGACTCAATTCTTGGGGCTAGAGTTTGTGTTTATTCTGGACAATTTCTATTTATTGCCATAGAGTTTCTATTAATTCTATGTTGTTTCTGTTATTTTGGAGGGATTTGTATTTATTCTAACAAGGGAGCCCGCAAGATAGTGAGCATAGAGGGGAGTTTGTATTTATCATGGACCTGTTTCTGTTTATTCTAGGGAGTTTGTGTATATTTTGGTGGGGTTAGTATTTACTCCACCAGAAATTAGTGTTTATCCTCCATCCTTATTGTTTATCATGGGGGAACCCTAAGATAACCCAATTCTTGGTGCCAGAGTTTGCATCTACTTTGGATGGTTTCTATTTATCGCCACGGAGTTTCTATTTATTCTGCAGCATTTCTGTTCGTTCTAGTTTGTGCTTATTCTAGCAAGGGAGCTGGCAAGATAGTGAGGACTATGATGAAGAGCAGTGGAGTTGGGAAGAGCAGACTATGACGAGAGATATTGAGTGCTTCGTTGTGAGGGAGATGGTGCTTCGGCCAATGACAAAGATAGAGAAGAGGTAAAAGCTGGCGAGAGATAGAGAGGGGGAGGAGGGTTTTAGTGGGGTTTTCAAATGAGTGTAATGGGAGGATGGTTGTTCTCTATGGAGAGAGAGAGAGAGGATGAGGGTTCTTCGACTGGTGAGACAAAAAAAGAGGGAGAGAGAGGAGGTAAAAGCCAACCAGAAATAGAGAGCAGGGGAAGAGGGTTCCAGCAAGGGTTTCAAACGAGGGCAAGAGGAGGATGGTTGTTCTCTGTAAAGAGAGAGAAAGAGGGATGGAGTAAGAGGACAGGTAGAGGGGTTTCAAATGAGAGAGGGAGCCTCGTGTCCAATCCCCATTAATGCATTGGACCCCCTTTTTTTTGCTCACCACATCACCCAAACAAAGCAATGGAAAGGCCACTAGCTTTGCTTGACCACATCAAGATTCGCACAAATCCAATAGATGGGGACGCCACCATAATTGGGCCTCTGGTCAACCTGAGTCTAATCTCTCTCTCTCTCTCTATATATATATATGTGTGTGTGTGTGTGTGTGTGTGTGTGTGTGTGTGTGTGTGTGTGTGTGTGTTATGATGGACAAGGCAATGGTAACCTCAGCATACTGAGCTGTGTCCATTGTCCAAGTGGCTGCTCAAGCACCCATGGAAGTGCCCGCAACAACCTTGCATTATATATATAGCTATCTAACCGTACAATTTTCTAATGGGTACATTTTATAGTACTCTTATATCAAGCGATTCATGATTTGTCCATGTTCAAATAAAGAAGCAAGGAAAAATATAACTAAAATCAAGATAAAATTATAAAGATTTTGAATTGAAGAACTACTTTCTTTGACAGGTCTTTAAAAGAGCTTTCCAACACATCTTTAATTGTCAAAATTAGAGACTGGACAGGGAAGTTAGGACCAAATGATAGAAGGTGCTGATAGCTTAGGTGTGTTGCATGGACCTACATAACTACAGTTGCTTTGTGCCAGCTAGCATGGCCGTTAACATTTCTATGGCAAAACCTAGGCTTCCTTTCTGGCTTAGCCACCATCCAGCTCTCTGGAGACACTAGTATGAGCTATGTTACAAGTGTTAGGATAATTCTAGGTTCCTTTTTCAGTCTAGCAAGATAAGTCTGCAATATAAAAGGAAGATTTTGTTTACATTTTTCAGTCTAGTAAGATATCTGGCATGTTCCACATTGAGTGCACAACTTGTTGAAGGTAGAGAGACTTTGGCAGGTCCTATATGCAATGCAATTAGAGGGAGTTTAATCACTTCAAAAGTTAAGCTTTGAAGTTTGTGGTTCAGGACTTCCCCATCGTGCACCTCTTATTCTATTATTCTTCCTCTTGCCTACTTTTGAGAGATTCTCTCTGTTGCCAAGTTGATCTTGTTATGTTCTATCAAAACTATGAAAACTAGGCTCTATAATTCATCAAACAGTCACTATAGTCTGACACTAAAATAGAAGCAAAAAAAAAACTAATCAAAAATGAAGATGACCTTCCATATTTCTGTAATGACCCAAATATTCAAATTCTGACGGACAATCCATGGCCCAGAGTTCACACAAAGATAACAAGCAGAAAATTTATTCATGAAAATAAAAAAAGCAGAGTAGTTAGAGTAAGCATACATTACAAAATGTACCATAGAGCCCCTCTGGACACTTCTTTCCAGTAATTGTACCATCCTCCCCATGATGACCACCACTGTTTCCAGCCCCTCCACTGTAATACATATGAGAACTGGTTAGAAAAAAAAGCTCCACACGCTAGAACAATATCAAATGAAAGTGACTTTATTTTATGACAAAGCACCATGCATAGGTTTAACAACTCGATTGACACAAACTCAAAATTAGAGCAGTATGTATCAGAAAGTCTAAATTGTATCAGAAGTTAAACCTCAAATCATCCCATTTCAACAAGATGAAAATATGAAAGTCAAAGACACAAATATTTAAATCATCAATGAACCTGACAAGAAGGGCCAGCATGATGCAAATGCCACAAAAAATGCTACATAATGAGAGAGATGACATACTTAAAGATGTTTAGAGGTTCTTGGTCCCCGTTTCTTCCTCATAAACTCTATGTTCTCATCACTTATCGTCAATCTATAGATTAAACCAGAACTTTTATAGGATTATTTGTGTTGTTTTGCATGTTTCCATTATTATTGTTATGGCAGATCAACTGTAAATATCATATTCCTTATCAGCCTTGATATTGCATTCCTAAATCAGCCTGATTATATATTCCTTATCAGCCTTGATTTCTTGATGTAAATATCTCTATAAATCTACCCTGTAAATTAGCCTGATCGTAAATTATATATTCTATTTTTGTATTTTACCTCTATAAATAAATAGCCTGAAAGCTCAATTGGGTAAAGGCAATTCCAGAATTTTCTTGACACTGATATGGTATCAGAGCAGGTTGCCTGGCTGCCAATCGGCCAGTCCCCTTAATCCGGTCATCGGCTTCTCGGCGAGTAGACTTCTCATGCTACTCCTTTGTTCAAGCGACGCTCCCATGCACCGACAAGTGATGGCGTGTCCAGCGTCGGTTTGCTCTCTAACTTCTTCCCTAGCATCGTCTTGTACCAATTAGTGCAGCCCTATGAGTTGCCTTGGATATTGGTGCATTCTTGTGGGTACTTCAAAACTGGTAATTGTTGCAACCCTCTTTTCATCAGATTCTATCAAACATTATGGATAAGAACAAGGCAACAATTATTGATGTGATTCAGATGATGACTAAGATCATGGAACATAAGCTTAATAGCTCCAATTATTTGGAGTGGAGCAAGATGATTCGTATTTACATACGTAGTATTGATAAAGATGATCACCTCACGAGTGATCTATCTAGTGATGATACAAGACAAAACTAGCTAAGGGAGGATGCTCGATTGTTTTTACAACTTCAAAACTCTATTCACGGTGAGGTAATTAGCTTAATTAATCACTGTGAGTTTGTTAAAGAATTGATGGACTATTTAGATTTTCTATACTCTAGCAAAGAAAATATTTCTCGTATCTATGATGTGTGCAAAGCTTTCCATCGCGCAGAGAAACAAGATAAGACTCTTACGTCTTATTTTATGGATTTCAAAAGAATATATGAGGAACTTAATGTTTTATTATTCTTTAGTCCTGATGTGAAAGTTCAGCAGGCCCAATGAGAGCAAATGGTTGTGATGAGTTTTTTGGCCGGTCTTTCTCTAGAATTTGAAACTACCAAATCTCAGATTCTTTCTAGTTCTAAGATTTTCTTTTTGCATGATACCTTTATTTGAGTACTCCATACAAAAATTTCTCAGTTTTCTCAACCTGTTAGTGGTGCTCTTGTCAATCGCAATGATACTAGACAACAAAATAATATGGAAGAAAATAGAAGAGGAGCTTATAGCAATCGGAGTAATCAGCGAAGTGAAGAGGCCGCCCCCAATCATGATTCAGGAGAAATTATTTGTTACTACTATCATGAGCCTAGGCATACAAAACACTCATGTTAAAAACTTCAGAACAAATCTCAACAATCTCAGGTGGCAAATGTGGCTGTTGAGGAGTCTCCAGTAGCCTCATCCTCTGAGGAAACTATTCGAGTGTTTGAAGAAGAGTTTGCACAGTTCTCCCAATATCAAGCATCTTTAAAATTTACCAATTCTCCTCACTGCTATCGCCGAGTCAGGTAAATCCACTACATGCCTTGTGTCTTCCTCTTCAAAATGGATCATTGATTCTGGCGCTACAGACCATATGACAGATAATTCTAGTCTTTTATCTACCTTTTAGTCTCATATAACCTCTTCTAATGTTACCTTGACTAATGGGTCTACATCTTGTATCATGGGTTCTAGAATTACACACCCAACATCATCAATTTCTTTCTCATCTGTTTTGTGCTTACCAAAGTTTGCCTTCAATTTACTGTCTGTTAGTAAATTAACTCGTGCCCTAAATTATTCTCATTTTTTCCTGATTATTGTGTATTTTAGGATCTTATGACGAAACAGATTATTAGAAGAGGTTGTGAGTCGGGTGGTCTCTATATCCTTAATAAACAGATGTCACGGTCTCTTGCTTGCTGCAGTACCTTAACTCCCTTTGAAGTCCATTGTCGGTTGGGACATCCTTCCTTATCTACTTTAAAGAAGTTATATCCACAGTTTTAGTTTGTCTATTTTAGAATGAGTCGTGTCAATTTGCCAAACATCATCAGTTACCTTCCATATTCCAAGTCAATAAACAAGCATTGTCTCCTTTTGACTTAGTTCATTCTAATGTTTGGGGTCCGTGTCTTATTATTTCCAAGTCTAGATTCAAATATTTTGTTACCTTTGTTGATGATTACTCTCGTGCTACTTGGTTATATTTAATGAAGAGTCGTTCAGAACTATTTTCTATTTTTTATGCCTTTTATGCTGAAATTAAAATACAGTTTAATGCCTTTGTGCGTATATTACAAAGTGATAATGCCAAAGAATACTTTTCAGAAAACTTCCAAAATTATATATCACAAAATGGTATTCATCTTCAGTCCACGTGTTGATACTCCATCCCAAAATGGAGTTGCCAAAAGAAAGAACCGGCATCTCCTTAAGGTAGCTAGAGCACTTCTTTTCCAAATGAAGGTTCCTAAACAATTTTGGGCTGATGCTGTTTCTACAGCTTATTTTTTATCAATCATATGCCTTTTTCTATCCTTAGTGGTGATTCCTTATGTTGTTTTCTTTCCATCTAAATCTTTGTTTCCAATTAAACCTCGTATATTTGGTAGTACTTGCTTTGTAAGAGATGTTCGTCCTCAAGTAACTAAATTAGATCCAAAATCTCTTAAATGTGTCTTCCTTGGATATTCTCGAGTTCAGAAAGGGTATAAGTGTTTCTCTCCAACCCTTAATCGTTACTTTGTGTCTGCAGATGTTACATTCTTTGAGTCTACTCCATTTTTCTTCCTCTTCCATTTATGAAAGTCTACACAATCAAACACATGCCCAGTACTCAGAATCCTCATATCTCTCCCAATCCATCTGTTCCAGCAACTGTTCGACCTCCTATTGTACATGTTTATTCTCGTAGGTTGGCGACTCCTGACTCATGCTCTCCATCAACTTCTTCATCAGAGGATTCAATCACCACCAATGATCATGATTCTGACTTAGACCTTCCCATTGCTCTTCGCAAAGGTAAACATCAATGTACTTATCCTATATTCTCTTTTGTCTCTTATGATCATTTGTCTTCTTCTCGTTGTGTTATTACTTCGCTAGAATCTATTTCCATACCTAAAACTGTTGTTGAGGCATTATCACATCTTGGATGGCGTGTTGCTATGGAAGAGGAAATGATAGCTTCAGATACTAATGGTACATGGGAACTAGTACCTTTGCCCCCAGAGAAGAAAGCCATTGGTTATAAATAGGTGTTTGTAGTGAAGGTCAATTCAGATGGTTCTATGGCTCATTTAAAGGCTTGTCTTGTAGCCAAAGGATATGCTCAGACTTATGAGGTTGATTACTCTGATACTCTCTCCTGTGGCCAGACTTACTTTTGTTCTCTTGTTCATCTCTCTAGCAGCCACCTATGGTTCGCCTCTACACTAACTAGATATCAAGAATGCCTTTCTTCATGGTGATCTACAAGAGGACGTTTATATGGAGCACCCACCTGATTTTATTGCTTGGGGAGTTGGATAAAGTTTGCAGGCTTCGAAGATCTCTTTATGGCTTAAAGCAGAGGGTCTGGGCTTGGTTTGGGAGATTCAATGAGGTGGTACAAGAATTTGGCATGCAAAAGAGTAAGTCTGATCATTCGGTATTTTATAAGCATTCTGAGGTTAGCCTAATCTTACTAGTGGTTTATGTGGATGATATTGTCATCCCAGATAGTAACTCTACAGGCATCTCATCTCTCAAATCCTTCCTCCAAACTCAGTTTCAAACAAAAGACTTGGGTGTGTTAAAATATTGTTTGGACATTAAAGTTACATGATGTAAGAAAGGCATCTTCATATCTCAAAGAAAGTATGTCCTTGACTTATTTGTAGAATTAGAAAAATTAGGTGCTAAGCCGTGCAATGCATCGATGACTCCTAATCTCCAACTTACAGCAGGGGATGGTAAGTTATTTGAAGATCCCGGGATGTATAGAAGATTGGTTGGCAAGTTGAACTATCTTATAGTCATTCGTCGTGATATTGCATACTCTGTAAGTATAGTAAATCAGTTTATGTCATCTCCTACTGTTGTCCATTGGAAAGCTTTGGGACATTTCACATTACTTGAAGGAAGCCCCTGGACGTGGTCACTTGTATAATAATCATGGACATTCGAATATTGAATGCTTTTCGGATGCTGATTGGGGGGGGGGGTTTCAAAGGTTGACAGAAGATCAACTACAGGATATTATGTTTTTGTTGGAGGGAACTTGGTATCATAGAGTAAGAAGCAGTGTGGTTTCTCGTTCTAGTGTTGAATCAGGATATCAAGCTATAACACAATTCGTGTCTAAAGTAATATGGATACATCAGTTATTAGATGAGGTAGACTTCACTACCTGCTAAGTTGTGATGTGATAATCAAGTTGCTCTTCATATTGCTTCTAATTTTGTGTTTCATGAACGAACTAAACATATTGAGATTAACTGTCACTTCGTTCGTGAAAAAATTCAAAAGAAGATTATCTCAACAAGACATGTCAAGATAGGAGAATAGCTAGAAAATATCTTCATAAAAGCTCTAAATAGAGCTCGAGTTGACCATCTTTGTAACAAGTTGGGCATGATTAACATCTATACTCCAACTTGAGGATGAGTGTTATGGTAAGTCAACTGTAAATATTGTATTCCTTATCAGCCTTGATATTGTATTCCTAAATCAGCCTGATTATATATTCCTTATCAATCTTGATTTTTTGATGTAAATATCCCTATAAATCTGCTTTGTAAATCAACCTGATTGTAAATTATATATTCTATATTTGTATTTTACCTCTATAAATAAATGTTCTGAAAACTCAATTAGGTAAGAGCAATTCCAAAATTTTATTGACATGAACAAATATAATGGTAACTCACCAACCAAATTAGTTATTCCATGAACCTCATCTCTACACATCTCCACTCCAATTCGATGGAGATAATCCCATTATTAATGGTAATCCTTCATCTGCACCAACCCATAGAGGGCATCCCATTCGACCCTCATATGATACTGGTATCATATGGGGCTCAGTATGCTCCTGCAATGGAACATGGTACAAGTGCTGTGCCAATTGCAACAATGTACCATGTATCATTATAGGAGCATACTGCAGCAAACCAGGACTAGCAAAAGATATAGGAATGAGTTTTGGTACAGAGAACTACAATATTGGTTATAACCCTCTCAGAAGTGCATTAACATAAACGAATATATAAAATAACAAGTCAACAAAATAGAATAAACCAAAAACTTTACCGAAATAAGAACCAGAGTCATTTGTGCTACCTCTATCATGCACCTCATATGCTCAGCTATAGTGGTGCTTGTTACTTCTTTCTGTTCATTATTTATTTATTTATGTGTCTGTCTGTCTGTCTGTTTGTTTAGTATGTGCACTTGTGGGGCAAGGTGGGAAGGGAAAGGAAGCTGGCAAGCGGCAAACAATTGTTGTAAGAAAAAGAAAGAAATGAATGGCAAGAAAAAGAACAATTCTAGCTTAATATATATGCACATATGTGCGTATATATGTACAATGAACAGAATATAATCTGGATATAATTCTCGATCAAGCAAAAGTCCAAGTACCATTTTTGAAAAGGAAGGATGGTACTATGGAGCATCAAAAGTTAGCTATAGAATGAAACACCTACAAGGATTGATTGAGTTTATCTGCCACACATTCTAGAAATTAAAATGAGGTTTCGGCTGCACTACTGTAAATTGATTATCAAGTTTTCTAGCATGCATTCTAGGAAGCAACTTTTGATGTTTGACCTATTGTTAGAGAAACTAAGTTTGGAAATGTCAGGAATAAGGATGCAAATCCAGGATTAAACATCATGTTATCCATGTTGTGTCCACATCATGCTGACACTTCAGTACCTGATGGAATGCACATATCCTCAAATTTGTTTTTTAGAACAAAAGAAAGCTAAAATAAACTACTTTATTCATTTTCTGATTTATACTCAAGTGTAGACAAAGCTGTTACAAATAAACATAGTATTTAACTGACATACAAAAATCTAGGTATTACAACTTATTCTAGATATCTGTGTTGATTGTGTTTAACACAGACACTACATAGTTTTTGAAGGAAAATCAGCATTTTTCGCCACAGGATCGTTCAGATCCGATTAGATCGATAGGGATATTTCAAAAATTTTTCTAACAAATTCTAATCAGATCTAAGAGTTCTCAGATCTGATCCTATAGATCTGATATTAAAAACAAATATAAAATAAAATGGAAATAACAATTGTTACCTTTAGGGTAAACTGCTTTTATCTTGTTGATGATCTGCTGAAGCCCGGGGTTATGGATCTAGCCATGCAAGCGCTTGGCCTCTACCGGTATCCACTCGGACAAGATCTGGACGTGATCTCCTTCTGGATATGATTTCCATAAATCAAATCTAAATCCGATTCGTAGAGCCTTCAAAACAAGCGATGAAAGCAACGTGCCCGTCTCACGAACATGTTGACTTTCTTCCTGATCTTTGCGCCAATGCTTGGATCTTCCTTGCTGGATTCGCCCAACATTTTGGGCACGAAGAGGGGAGAGAGAGGACCAGAGGAAGGCATGGAAGAGAGGAGAGGCAGTCTTGCAGCGTGGTGAATGGGCGCGATTATTAAAACCCTAGGCACAGATAGAGTTTAAATAGACCTTACTGCGCCATGCAGTGCTACATCATTTCGACCAATTATATTGCTCGATTCAGTCAGATCTTAATCTGATTGATGGAGTGATGTCACCTGATCCAATCAAATTAGAGACCTCTCAAACTCCCCATAGGTGGTGTTGGTGCAGAATCTGGTCGACTTTGGATCAAGCTGGAGTTGAGGAAGAAGAGGTCGCCATCGGTGACCTGCAAAACAAAGTCCTGCCCAGAGTCGGTGGTGGTGGCTCCGGCAAGACCCTCCGACGATCAAGTCAACTTTTCTGACTAACAGAAATGGAGTGCTCAAGCAAGAATTCAGAAGAGTTTCAGAAAGAAGAAGAGAACTTAGAGAAAACGTATCTGGAGGGTCTCTTTTATAGACGGAGCCTGTAGCAGATTGATAGTGACGGCCGTAACCGTCCAGTAGTGGACCACTCGGGGCCACGTGGAGTTTGTTACGGAGAGAGATGTCCGTTACCGTGATGTGGCCGTTCGTTGAGATTTAATAGTCGAAGTTCGGAGGAAGCAGGCGTTGGTTGGTGAAGAGCTTTGACATACATCAATTTCAGAGGAATTTGGACTCCTAAAGGAAACTTTGACTGAAGGAGAAATCCAGAAGAAGTTCAGCTCCTTGAGAAACTTGACTGAAGAAGAAGTCCGAAAGGAGTTCGGCTCCTGTAGGCATCCGTTTGAAGGAGAAATCCGGAAGGAGTTTGGCTCCTAGAGGAACTTGACTGAAGAAGAAATCCGAAAGGAGTTCGACTCCTGGAGGAACTAGACTGAAGGAGAAATCAAAAAGAAGTTCGACCGCTGGAGGAGTTCAGCTGCTGAAGGAGTTCGGCTACTGAATGAGTTTGGCTGCTGGAGGAGATCGGCTGGGATTCGACCGCTGGAGGAAAAATTTCGGATTGAAGCTCTTCCGTGATTACTAGTTGCATTGGGCTAAGCATCAGACTGGACTTTGGCGGGAGCAAGATTTATCCCCAACAGATGGCGCCAAACATGGATAAGTACAAATCAAGTAGCACCCAAGAGTTTGAAACCATCAAGAACTGAATCCATCTGTATGGATCTCTTTCCCTTCGACGCCACTGGGGGCGCCTATTTGATAAGTATGGCGGACCATGATGTCAAGTGCAGCCCATCCTTTTTAATGGAATTCAATCCCGCATGAAGAAATGGCAGGTGACCAAAAATGGCAGGTAATGTCTTACAAATAAGACAACCTTTTCTGACTTGGACAACCTCCAGTCAGACCATATGAAGGCCTCTGATTGAGCACAAACTCCTTTGGCTCAGACAGGACAACTTATTTATGATAGCAAAAGAAGAACGTTAGGTTCAATCGAGTGCTAGCACGATTTCCTTGAACCTAATTGAATCTCATTCAGATCAATTGAACTAGATCAGTTCAATTGATGATCACCAGATTCAAACCCTTGTTTGTGTGACCCAGTTAGGTTCAGTTCTGTATGGTAATGGGATATGTCATGATCTCTATCATCGACATCATCGAAACTCCTTTCGATGGATCAGAACTCTTCTGATTCGAACAGCTAGAATGATCGATCATCTAAATCATTCTAATTGCTCCCAAAATCCACCAGTGACACCTAGCAGTATATGGTGGCAACCCATCAGAGCTGAATGCGAACCTCTTGGTGCAGCTACCTGTGTGATTAAGTTCTTCTATCTTGAGCCCCGATCAGATTAGGGTTTAGGTGAACTCGTCAAACCCTAGTCTCTGTCATATGATGTAATCATTCGATTCGAGTCCAATGTGAAAATCTAAATAGAAACTCTTTCTATTATTTCACTCTGCCATGGCCATGGGCTTCTGGACTTGATTCTCATGATCATCATAGGGCTGCTCCTCTACCACCGAGGTAGATAGATTCCATCTTGATGCCATCCAGTTCCTACAATGAACATGCTATAGCCAACATACACCTCAGGGTTCCATATGGCTAGGAGACCGAGTAATGGTGTAGTCAAACTATAACACCCTCAAGGTGAACTGCCGATGCACCTCAGGTCAAAGAACCAGACACACTACTGCAGCATCGAGTCAGTCATTGACGAGAAGGTAGACTCCCTAATGACTACTCGAGGTGGTCACGCTCAGTGCCCTCGTTCTCTAACGAGTACCTGTACTCTCGCTCCGGTGTCTCCACACCGTAGACTCAAGACTCATCTACTAAAGAGAAGCGATTGTACACCAACCTTCCGGATCAATCACCATCCTCGTGATGATCCTATGGTCGGGAGCAATTTATGAGTTAATAATGATTATTCATGTCTTAAATTTTCAACTCTTGAAAATATGAATTATCATTACCATTAACTCAAAGGATGTATCACAGACACTAAATACACATATGTGATAGAAAATAACCCATTTATTGATTTTAGTCAAAATTATAATTTTGCCCCTAGAAGTGTATTACAAGTGTCAGCCAATTCTGGCTTCTAGGGCACATATATCTAACAATCTCCCACTTGTCCTAAAGCCAATTGGCTACAAGTCTAAGTCCCATCTTCTCAAGGTGGGCTTCGATCTTCTGCTGGCCCAACGGCTTTGTAAGTGGGTCTGCCACATTATCTGCGGAGTCGACTCTCTTGACCTCGACGTAACCCTTCTCGAGGTAATCGCGGATGAGGTGGTATCGCCGCTCAATGTGCTTGGATTTTTGGTGAGACCTCGCTCCTTAGCAAGGGCTATGGCGCCATTGTTGTCGCAGTATAGAGGAATGGCATCTGATGGCATTACTCCTGATTTCTGCAGCAAACTTCTTGTACCAGAATGCTTCCTTCGCAGCCTCTGATGCAGCGATATATTCTGCTTCCATGGTGGAATCTGCTATCACCGTTTGCTTGGAACTCTTCCAGCTGACAGCTCCACCATTGCACACAAACAGACTTCCAGATGTCGACTTTCGATCATCTATATCGGACATGAAATCCGAGTCTGTGTATCCCTGGACTTGGAGTTCTCCATTACCAAAGACCAACATCATATCCTTAGTTCTTCTCAAGTACTTAAGGATACATTTCACAGAAGTCCAGTGTTCTTCACCTGGATTTGACTGATATCTGCTTGTGACACTCACAGCATGGGCTATATCAGGTCGTGTACATAGCATGGCATACATGAGGCTCCCTATTGCAGAAGCATAAGGGATCTTGCTCATGCATTCTATTTCCTCAGGTGTGCTAGGGCACATCTTCTTGGAAAGATGAATACCATGTCTGAAGGGTATTAATCCCCTCTTAGAGTTTTCCATACTAAACCTCTTTAGTACTTCCTCTATGTACATCTTCTGTGAAAGTCCTAGCATCCTATTCGGTCTATCCCTATAGACCTTAATTCCTAGAATAAAGGATGCTTCACCTAGGTCTTTCATGGAGAATTCCTTGGACAACCACATTTTGACTGATGTCAACATGGAAAATATCATTCCCAATAAGGAGGATGTCATCCACGTACAATACGAGGAAGACAACAGCGCTCCCACTGACCCTTTTTGAAAACACATGGTTCCTCTTCATTTTTTGATGAAACCAAATAATTTGATCACATCATTGAAACGAGTGTTCCAGCTCCGAGATGCTTGCTTAAGTCCATATATGGACCTTTGCAGCTTGCAAACCTTGTGATCAGTATCACTGGATGTGAAACCTAGCGGCTGTTCCATATAGATATCTTCCTCAAGATATCCATTTAAGAATGCCGTTTTCACGTCCATTTGCCATATTTCATAATCGAAATAGGCTGCAACGGCAAGCAATGTGCGGATGGATTTTAGCATAGCCACTGAAGAAAAGGTATCCTGATAGTCAATGCCTTCGCGTTGACTATAACCTTTTGCCACGAGTCTAGCCTTGAATGTCTCCACATTCCCATCTGCACCAATCTTTCTCTTGAAGATCCATTTACACCCAATAGGTACTATACCTTCTGGTGGATCTACCAAGGTCCAGACTTGGTTTGAGTGCATCGAGTCAATTTCTGACTGCATTGCCTCTAGCCATTTCTCGGAGTCGATATCTGATATCGCCTCGTTGTAGGTTTTGGGATCATCACCATGAAGCACCATTTACCTATACGAGGAACATTTTCTCTACATCCTCTAAAATAGTACCTAAGTACCTTTTAAAAGGACGAAAAATCCTATTCAACCTACGAGGTGGAGGAAGTGTTTGGACTGGCTCAATCTAATTGGGTCCATAGGTTCTGTTGATACAGAATCTGATCGTCACCGGAATTCGCTGGAGTGGAGGCCGATGAGGTTGCCGTCGGGGACCTGCAAAACAAAGTCCCATCCGGAACCGGAGGGGGTTGCTCCGGTAGGACCCTCCGACGATCAAGTCAGCTTCAGTCAACAGGAATGGAGTGCTTGGTAGAGTTTTCAGGAAGAGAAAAGAGTTTTCAGAACCTGACCTAAGTGTATCCGAAAGGTCCTTTTTATAGAGGGAGCTTATTGTAACCGCCTTGATTAATGATTGTTATAACTGTCCTGATCAATATCGATCGTTATTGTCGATCGTTATTGACTCGATAAATGCCGATCGTTATTATCGTGTAACCATAGCGGGATCGCCTGCCGGAATCCATCATAAGAAGTTCGGCTTTCATAGAAGTTCGGCCATTGAGAAGCCCGTCTGCTGAAGAAGTCCGCAGGAAGTCCGGCTTCTGTAGAAGCCCGACCGCTGGAGGAGTCCGCAGAGAGTCCGACTTCCGTAGAAGCTCGGCTGCTGGAGGAGTCCGCAGGGAGTCCGGCTTCCGTAGAAGCTCGGCTGCTGAGGGAGTCCGCAGGGAGTCCGACTTTCGTAGAAGCTCAGCCGCTGGAGAAGTTCGGTCGAGGGACTATTGCTGTGGAATTCAGCCGGCTGAAGGGTCGACCACTTGAAGAGTTCGGCCGCTGCTTAGCAGTTCGATCGACTGTAATAGTTCGGCCAAGACCCATCTGCCGAAGTTCTTTCGTAGCTACTGGTCGCATCAAGCTGGGCACCAAACTTGACTTCGGCAGGAGCGGGGTTTATCCCCAACACTAGTCCCCCCACTTCCGAGTTCGAAACTCGAAGGAAGAGAGTGCAGACAAGGCGACTGCCGAAGTCTTCTTTCGGGCCTCGTGCTGATCCATGTCGAAGCTCGAGGGAGATTTCATCTCCAGCTAAAGTTGATGCTGAAGTTGAAGCTCTCTAGCCGAGGTTGATACGGTCACTCGGGAGAGATCCTATCTCTCACCGAGGTCGAAGTCAACGCTCTTCAGCCGAGGTCGGTCCAGTCGCTCGAGGGAGACCTTATTTGATCGAGGTTGACAGGGTTGCTCGGGGGAGATCTTATCTCCTTTGGCTGAGGTTGATGCGGATGCTCGCATTAGGACGAGGTCCTCCTGTTCCTAACGGACTGTGGGGGCACATTCGGACTGTCGTCCATCTCCCCCCGTCTTGTCTAAGGTGAACGAGGCCTTCGACTTTGCTCGCGTTTGGACGAGGTCCTCCTGTTCCTAATGGACTGTGGGAGCACATGCGAACCATCGTCCGAGCCTCTCCCCCCGTCTCGTCCTTTATGAACGAGGCCTTCGACTTTGCTCGCGTTAGGACGAGATCCTCCTATTCCTAACGGGACTGTGGAGGGCACATACGAACCGTCGTCCGAGCCTCTCCCCCCATCTCGTCCTTTGTGAACGAGGCCTTCGACTTTGCTCGCGTTAGGACGAAGTCCTCCTGTTCCTAACGGACTGTGGGGGCACATGCGAACCATCGTCCAAGCCTCTCCCCCGTCTCGTCCTTTGTGAACGAGGCCTTCGACTTTGCTTGCGTTAGGATAAGGTCCTCCTCCTGTTCTTAACGGGCTGTGGGGGCACATGCGAACCGTCGTCCGCGCCTCTCCCCCGATCTCGTCCTTTGCGAACGAGGCTTTTGATTTTGGTAAGGCCTTATTTTCCGCGGCCGATGTTGACCCGGGGGAGACCTCATCTCCTACAGCCGAGGTTTAGAGGTCTTTGACCTGCTCGCATTAGGACGAGGTTCTCCTCCTGTTCCTAACGGACTACTTTTACTCATTTCTTTCTTGTCATCCCGTAATCCTTGTGCCAAAAATCAAAAATGCAGAGCAAAGAAATTTTTAAAGGAAGTTTACTGATAATACATCCTCAGATTTTCTGAGTTCCACGGTCGGGGAAGCACTATCCCTCCGAGTTCCTTCAGACGATAAGTTCCGAATCGGATAACTTCCGTCACCTCATACGGACCTTCCCAATTTGGGGCAAGCTTCCCTTGACTCTGAGGCTGAGCGACAGCAGCTCGTCGGAGCACTAAGTCCCCCACTCTGAACGTCTTACTTTTAATCCTGGAGTTGTAGTACCGAGCCACCTTCTGTTTATAGGCTGCCATCCGGATGCGGGCTTCCTCCCTCTTTTCTTCCAGAAGATTGAGGTTGATTCTGAGATCCTGGGGGTTGTGCTGCTCATTGAAGCCCACAACTCGTGCAGAAGGGAGCTTAAGCTCGATCGGGATAACTACCTCAGTACCGAAGGCCAAAGCGAAGGATGTTTCTCCAGTTGGCACCCTCTGAGTAGTTCGGTATGCTCAGAGGACATGGTAGAGTTCGTCCACCCAGACCCCTTTTGCCCTATCGAGTCTCGCTTTGATTCCTTGCAGCAAGGTCCGGTTGGTTATCTCAGCTTCCCCATTGGCCTGCGGGTGAGCCACCGAGGTGAAGCGGTGAGAGATATTTAGTCCTTCGCAGAACTCGGCGAACCTCGCCCCGACGAACTGTCATCCATTGTCGGTTATGAGGGTTCGGGGCAGGCCGAACCGGCAGACTAGTGACTTCCAGACAAAGTCCTGCACCTTGGCCTCGGTAATTTTCGCGAGTGGTTCGGCTTCGACCCACTTGGTGTAGTCGATCGCGACCAGGAGGAACTTCCGCCGCCCAGACGCCGTTGGGAAGGGGCCGGGTATATCCATTCCCCACTATGCAAACGGCCAGGGTGAACTGAGCGGAGTGAGTTCGAATGCCGGTTGCCTCTGCACATTGGCGTTCTTCTGACAGCGATCGCACCTCTACATATTCCACGGAATCGCGAAATAAAGTCGGCCAATAGTACCCCTGTCGGAGTAATTTTTGCGACAGGGACCTGGCTCCTACGTGACTTCCACAGTCCTTCGTGCACATCCCATAGAGCAAGGTCAGCTTCTGAAGGTCGGAGATATCTCAGCAACGGGAGGGAGTACGACCTCTTATACAACCTGCCTTCGTATAAGACGTAGCTGGAGGCCTGATTCCTGAGCTTTCGAGCTTCTTTTCAATCGCAGGAAAGGACCCCCTCTTGAAGGTAGGCGATCAACGGATCGATCCAACTGGACTCGAATTCCATCTGCAGGATGGCCTAAAATTCCTCCGTGGTCGGGCACTTCAAAATTTTCAAAAACAGTTCTTTGGGCAGTTCGCCAGGCGTTGAAGCGGCCAACTTGGAAAGAAAATCGGCTCTTGCATTTTCCGCCCTCGGAATGTACTGAATGCCAAAACTGTCGAAGGTCGAGATCAAATTCTTCACTTTCCCGCAGTACCTCACCATGCTTTCCTCCCGTGCCTCATAGCCGCCGCCGACTTGACCAACCACCAGCTGGGAATCGCTGTAAACTTGAAGCCGATCTATTTTTAATTCCCTTGCTATCTTTAATCTGGCGATCAGTGCTTCATACTCGGCCCCATTGTTGGTCGTGGGGAACTCGAGATGCAGCGCATACTCTGCTACAACTCCTTCGGGGCTAACCAAGACCAGCCCCGCACCAGCTCCGGCAAAGTTGGACGAACCATCCACGTGCAGAACCCAGGAATCTTCAGGGAGGTCAACGCTCTCTTCGGGGAGGATCGGCCGCAACAGCTCGGCTTCGTCGAAGTTCGGCCTCGCTTTAGTGCTGGTAACGCTCGATTCAAGCTCGGCTTCAACCGGAATGGTGCATTCTAGCACAAAATCCGCCAGTATCTGGGCTTTGATCGACGGCCTAGGTCGGTAGTTGATGTCGAACTCTGTGAGCTCGATTGCCCATTTTGCGATTCTTCCGGAAGCGTCTGCTCGGTGGAGAACTGCTTTTATCGGTTGGTCCGTGAGGACCGTTATGGTGTGCTCCTGAAAGTAAAGTCGGAGCCTCCTGGCAGCAATTATGAGACAGTAAGCCAGTTTTTCTAACCTAAAGTATCTGGTCTCCACGTCCCTTAGGACTCGACTCACGTAGAAGATCGGTCGCTGCGTTTTTGCTTCTTCCCTGACGAGGACTGCCGCTTGGGCCACCGAGGAGACAGCTAGATACAGGAACAATTCTTCCTCAGGTTCAGATTTTGCCCGCAGCGGGGGCGTGCCGAGGTAGTTTTTAAGCTCCTCGAATGCTTGTTGGCACTCCGCCGTCCAGCAGAAGTCCTTCGGTCGCCTGAGGACCTCGAAAAAGGGCATGCATCATTCAGCCGACCTTGAGACGAAGCGATTTAAAGACGCCACCTTCCCGACCAAGCGCCGAACTTCCTTGATCGTCTTTGGAGTGGTCATTTTCCGAATGGCTCGGATTTTCTGGGGATTTGCCTTGATTCCGCGTCTCGACACCATGAACCCAAGAAATTTTCCGGAGGTTACGCCAAAGGCGCATTTGGTTGGGTTCAGCTTCATCTTGTGCTTCCTGAGTGCACCGAAGGTCTCTTCAAGGTCGACCAAGTGGTCAGCTGAAGCTCGACTTTTGACGAGCATGTCATCTACGTACACCTCCATGTTGCGGCCGATCTGCTCCTTGAAGATTTTATTGACCAAACGCTGGTATGTTGCCCCTGCGTTCTTGAGTCCAAAAGGCATGACCTTATAGCAATAAAGACCTCGATTAGTAATGAAGGCGGTCTTTTCTTCGTCTTCAGGCGCCATGCGTATCTGGTTGTAACCAGAAAAGGCGTCCATAAAGGTGAGGAGCTCATGGCCCGAGGTTGCGTCCACCAGCTGGTCGATCCTGGGCAGGGGATAGCTGTCCTTCGGGCAAGCCTTGTTCGGCTTTTTTAAGTCGACGCACATCCTCCACTTGTTATTTGCTTTCTTGATAAGAACCACGTTCGAAACCCAGGTCGAATAGTTAATCTCCCGGATGAGTTCGGCTTTGAGGAGTTTATCTACTTCTTCGACGATCGCTTTCTGCCTGTCCGGGGCATGTTGGCGCAACTTTTCTCTTATCGACCGATGTTTCGGATCGACGGCCAGTCGATGTTCCATGACCTCGGTGTCAATCCCCGACATATCCGCTGGGGTCCAGGCGAAGACGTCCGCGTTTCTTCTGAGAAAAGCGATGAGCTGCTCCCGAACCTCGGCCGCCAAGTTGGAACCGATCTGCACCACATGCTCCAAGTTTCCGTCATTCAAAGGCACAGAAACGAGGTCTTCCACAGGCTCGCCCCGCTCCTCAATGAGGTCGTCACGGACGTCCAGTCCGTCAACAAGATAAGGGTCGGGCTCGTCTCCCTTATGCAGGGCGATCGAATAGCAATACCTTGCTAGAGCCTGATCTCCTCTGACTTCTCCGACCCCGTGACTCGTCGGAAACTTCATCTTCAAATAATAGGTTGACACTACCGCCCGGAGTGCATTTAGACCAGGTCGGCCAAGAATCGCGTTATATGCGGACGGGGTCCTTACGACTAAGAAGTCGACCCGAGCTTTGGCCAGCTTCCGACGCTGCCCTGCTGCTACGGTCATTGTTATTATACCTTCGACTGGTACGGTGTTGCCAGCAAATCCTACCAGCGGAGAATTCATCGGCCCCAATCGATCGTCGGATAGGGACATTTTTGAGAAGGCATCATAAAACAACACATCAGCTGAGCTTTCATTATCTACCAGAACGCGGCGTACATCGTAGTCAGCAATATTCAAGAAAACTACAACCGCGTCATTGTGGAAATTGGATTCCCTGACCATCTTCCTCGGTGAAGGCTGCAGGCTCCATGATCCTCCGCCTCTTCACCGATCCTTCGGATCTGCTAGTCTCCCCTTACTAAGGTCCCCCTAAGATAGTATTGATGACGCCAAGGGGCGACTGATCTTCTTGCTGGTTTTCCCCACTTGGCGGTAGCGCTCTCGGCCGATCTTCCCTCTCCTCAGGCCGTCTTCGAAGAAATCGGCTTAGTCTGCCTCGCCTGACGAGCTCTTCGATCTCGTTCTGAAGTTGAATGCACTCAGTGTCATGACTGTGCTCGCGATGGTAAAGACAGAACTTGTTGGAATTGCGCTTGCTAGGATGGGAACGCATTCTCTCTGATCTTGGAAGTCGTTCCCGGATCTCCATCAGAACTTGAGTCTTCGGGGTGTTAAGGAGGGCGTAGTTGTGAAATCGTCGTCGTCGGGGAGAACTTCGGCGCTGAGGAGAACCTCGACGTATCCTTCCATCAGGGCTTCCGCGCTTCCGAGCTTAAGTCCGGGCTCGCCCGCGACCTGAGGGAGTCCGGGAACGCGGCCGAGCTTCAGTCCGTTTTCTTTCTTCGATGGATCTGCCAAGCCCGCCGATTCGCCGCTTGCCGCCGACTTCGTCGTCCTTAGCCTCGAAGGCCTCCTCTGCCCGGGCATAACTTTCGGCCCGAGCCAGCATGTCGGCAAAGTCCCTAGAATACTTCTTTTCCAGGGAGAACAATAGGTCGTTCTTCTGAAGGCCACCTTTGAGAGCGGCCATGGCGACTGACTGGTCCAGATCCCGGACCTCTAGTGCAGCAGTATTAAACCAAGTAATATAAGCCCGAATGGATTCTCCCTCCTGCCTGATGGCCAATAAGAACTCCGAACCTCGGCGCGGACGTCGGCTACTAACAAAGTGGGCCGCGAACTGTTGACTCATCTGGTCAAACGATAAGATGGTATTTGGCTTGAGCGCCGAGTACCAGTTCCTAGCGGCCCCTTTAAGGGTAAAGGAAAAAGCCCGACACAAGATAGCATCTGGCGCGCCATGGAGCAACATCGTTGTCCGAAAGGCTTCCAGATGGTCGACCGGATCGGTGGTCCCATCATAGCTCTCGAACTGTGGGAGCTTGAAGTTCGGCGAAACAGGTTCTTGCATGATTTTCTGCAAAAAAGGAGGGTCGGTGCAGATGTCATTACCGCGTAAAGAGGGAGTGTGACGGAGTTCTTCGATTCGTCGGCTCATTTCTAAGAGCCTTCGATCCAGGAAATCCTCGCGGTCTCTGATCTCCAAAGTCTTCCTGTTGAATGGGTGCAAAGCTTCACCCTGGGATGAGCTGCGGTCCGAACAAGGGCTCTCCTTCCGTTGCCTTCCTCTTCCGGGGATTGGAGGTCGGGTAGCCCATGTCGATTGCCTCTGGACTGGACCACACGGCTCTGAAGAATCCTGCACCGATTGAACTGGTACGGCGGCCTGCTGGTGCATGGCCTGCACCGCCTGAACTGCCTCAATGAGGCTACGAACCTGCTAGACGAGTAGGTTGAACTGCTCAGCGTCTACCGCGGCTACAGACTGAGCCTGGGTCGCCGGAGCTGGAGCGGAAGCGGACGGACTCGAACGGGATCGGGCTGCGGAGGCCGCCGATCGTCAGGTGGAGGCTCTCCTGGGGGGCATCTTTTCTTTTTGGAAAGAAATTCGAATGAGGAAGAGAGATTTCTCGAGCACTCCTTTAAGAACAAAGGAACTCCGGCTTCCTTTAAGAGAGAAATCTTTGTCGGTAGCCCTTCCTCTAGCGCCAATCTGTTGACGCAGAATTTGATCGTCGCCGGAATCCGCTGGAGTGGAGGCCGATGAGGTCGCCGTCGGAAACCTGCAAAACAAAGTCCCGTCCGGAGCCGATGGGGGGTTGCTCTGGTAGGACCCTCCGACGATCAAGTCAGCTTCAGTCAACAGGAATGGAGTGCTCGGTAGAGTTTTCAGGAAGAGGAGTTTTCAGAACCTAGCCTAAGTGTATCCAGAAGGTCCTTTTTATAGAGGGAGCATGTTGTAACCGCCTTGATTAATGATTGTCGTAACTGTCCTGATCGATACCAATCGTTATTGCCGATCGTTATTGTCGATCGTTATTGACTTGATAAATGCCGATCGTTATTATCATGTAACCGTAGCGGGATCGCCTGCCGGAATCCATCATAAGAAGTTCGGCTTTCATGGAAGTTCGGCCATTGAGAAGCCCGTCCGCTGAAGAAGTCCACAGGGAGTCCGGCTTCCGTAGAAGCCCGGCTACTGGAGAAGTCCGCAGGAACTCCGGCTTCTGTAGAAGCTCGACTGCTGGAGAAGTCCGCAGGGAATCCGGCTTCCGTAGAAGCTCGGCTGCTGGAGGAGTCCGCAGGGAGTCTGGCTTCCGTAGAAGCTCGGCTGCTGGGGGAGTCCGTAGGGAGTCCGACTTTCGTAGAAACTCGACCGCTGGAGAAGTTCGGTCGAGGGACTATTGCTGTGGAATTCAGTCGGCTGAAGGGTCGACCACTTGAAGAGTTCGACCGCCGCTTAGCAATTCGGTCGGCTGTAATAGTTCGACCAAGACCCATCCGTCGAAGTTCTTTCGTGGCTACTGGCCGCATCAAGCTGGGCACCGAACTTGACTTCCTGCTCGTTGCTGTTCGGAGACCTCGAGTCTGATCTATCTTCCAACGCCATCATCTTGAATAAACTATTTTTCCAGAAAAAATGGCACGTCGACTCACAATTACATTGTGATCTTCTGAAAGATAAAAATAATATCCTAACGACTCTTTAGAATATCCTATGAATCGAGCTCTAAATGATCTAGACTCTAACTTGTCCGCTTGCTATCTCTTGACATGGATTGGACAACTCCAAATTCTGAGGTGACTCAAACTTGGTTTCTTACCATGTCATATCTCATACGATGTGGTACGAACGATTTTAGAGAGAACCCTATTCAGTAAATAAATTGCGGTCATTAGACTGTCCCCAAAGAAAATCAGGAAGGTCCGTGAAGCTCATCATGGATCGGATCATATCTAATAGGATCCGATTTCTTCATTCTTAAACCCCGTTGAGTTGAGACATTTCAAGTGGAGTCCATTGAGAGATGATACCATTGTCCTTGGGATAGTCTAGAAATTTCCGACTAAGATATTCACCTCCTCGATCTGATCAAAAAATCTTAATGGGCTTTTTGATTTATTTTTCTACTTCGAGTCTGAATTCCTAGAACTTTTCAAAGGCTTTAGATTTATGTCGCATCAAATACACATACTCGTATCAAGATAAATCATCGATAAAGGTGATGAAGTAGATATAATTACCTCCGACCGGCACATCAAATGGACCGCACACATCTGTATGTATCAGGACAAGTAGATCTGTGGCCCTTTCTTCATGCCCTACAAAAGGGAGCTTGATTATTTTGCCCTGAAGGCATGATTCACAAATCGAATATGACTCGACAGTCAACAGACTCAATAGCCCGAATTTCTTCAATTTGTTAACCGTCTTCTGCTATATGACCTAGCCTAAAGTGCCATAGATACCTATCGTTTAGACTATCCCTAGATCGCTTTGATCCTATGGCATTCACGTTTTGCTCGATATTGAAAATAAAAACATCAATATGTAACTGGTAGAGACCATTAATAAGGAAACCACCTACAATTTTATTTTTTTTCAAAAAGAATATTATAATGGTCCTTAAGAAAACTAATTACATAGCCTTCCTATGCAAAATAAGAAACAGAAATCAAATTTCTGCTTGCTGCAGGCACATAATAACAGTTCCTAAGCACTAGATCTAATCGTTACGGTAGTCGAAGAGGGTAGGTTCCCACAGCCACAGCAGCAACTCTTGCTCCATTTTCGATATGTAGGATTATCTCACTATCCCTCAGCCTCCTACTCTCCTTAAGACTCCGCATAGAAGTGCACAAGTGAGCACTAGAACCAGAGTAAAGCATCCAACTGGATGCAGAAAAAACTGTAAGATTAGATTCTATAACGAGCGTACCTCCAGAAGAACCTGCCTCCTTTTTATTCTTCGGACTGGCCAGGTATAAAGGACAGTTCCGCTTCCAATGGCCATCTGTATTACAATGAAAATATTTTTTTTTGTCGACGGCCTTCTTCTTCGGCTCTTCCTTCTTCTTCCTCCCTCCATCTGTCTTCTTCTTCTTCGCAAACTTTCTTTCCAAAAGACTTTCTTTTGGAGGAAGCCCGCTCCACAGCAAGCACTGAGCCCTTTGAACCTTTCAAAGAAAGCTCAGTAGTAACCAACATATTGATCAATTCTGCCAAGGTACATTGTAGCTTATGTATATAGAAGTTTATAATGAACTGCCCATATGCATCAATCAAGGACTCCAAGATCACATCAATTTGCAAGTCCCTGTCTAGCTTGACACCAAACTTCTCAAGCTCTTCTAAGTTCTTGTTTATTGTTGGTGCAGAATTTGGTTGACGCCGAATCGAGCTAGAGTCGAGGAAGACGAGGTCGCTGTCGGTGATCTGCAAAACAAAGTCCTGTCCAAAGTTGATGGTGGTGGCTCCGGTAGGACCCTCCGACGGTCAAGTTAGCTCTTCTGACCAATAGAAATGGAGTGTTTAGAGAGAAGTTCGGCAGAATTTCGAAAAAAAAAAGAAAGCTTAGAGAAAACGTATCTAGAGAGTTCCTTTTTATAGACGGAGTTTATTGTAACTGTTCTAATAATTGACCATCGTAATTATTCTGATAAATGCCAATCATGATTGTCCTGATAAATGACAATCATAATTATCGTGATAAATGATAATTGTAACCATTCAGTAGTGGGATCGCCTATAGAAATCCGTCTGAAGGAATAGTCTGGAAGGAGTTCGGCTTCCGTAGAAGCCTAACTAGAGGAGAAATCCGGAAGGAATTCAGCTTCCGTAGAAGCCCGACTGCTGAAGGAGTCCGGAAGGAGTTTGGCTTCTGTAGAAGCCCGACTGGAGGAGAAATCCAAAAGGAGTTTGGTTCCCGTAGAAGTCTGACTGCTGGAGGAATTCGGCTCCCGTAGAAGCCCGACTGGAGGAGTCCGGAAAGAGTTCAGCTCCCGTAGAAGCCCGATTGCTGGAGTACGAAAGGAGTCGACTTTCGTAGAAGCCTGATTGAAGGAGGAATCCGGAAGGAGTTCGATTCCCATAGAAGCCTGACTGGAGAAGTCCGGAAGGAGTTCGGCTTCCGTAGAAGCCCAATTGCTGGAGGAGTCTAGAAAGAGTTCGACTTCCGTAGAAGCCCGACTGCTGGAGGAATTCGGAGGAAGTTCAACTTCCGTGGAAGCCCGACTGCTGAAGGAATCCGAAAGAAGTTCGGCTCCCGTAGAAGCCCGACTGGAGGAGTCCAGAAGGAGTTCGGCTCCCGTAGAAGTCCAACTGCTGGAGGAGTCTGGAAAGAGTCGGTTGCTGGAGGAGTTCGAAAGGAGTTCGGCTCCCATAGAAGCCCAACTGCTGGAGGAGTCCGGAAGGAGTTCGACTTCCGTAGAAGCCCAACTGGAGGAGTCCGAAAGAAGTTCGGCTTCCGTAGAAATCCGACTGCTGAAGAAGTCCGAAAGAAGTTTGGCTCCTATAGAAGTCCGACTGGAGGAGGAATCCGAAAGAAGTTTGACCGCTGGAAAAGTTCAACTAGGGCTCAGCCGCTGAGGAGTTCGATTGGATTCGGAGTTCAGCTGGAGGAGTTCGGCCACTGAATGAGTTCGACTGTTAGAGGAGATCGGATGGGGTTCGATCGCTAAGGAGAGAATTTTCGATCGAAGCTCTTCTGTGATTACCAATTGTATTAGGCTAAGCACCAGACTGGACTTCGACGGAAGCGAGATTTATCTCCAACAATAGTCCCCCTACTTTCGAGTTCGAAACTCGAAGTACAAAAAAGGACGACTGCCGTAGTCCTCTTCAGGGCACTACACCAGTTCAGGTTGAAATTTGGAGATCTTATCTTCAACCAAGGTTGACGTCGAAGTTGAGGCTCGAACACAATAGGACCGTTATTGGAGCCTCTCCTCTCACCTCATCTAAACTGAACGAGGTCTTCGACTTTGCTCACGTTAGGACGAGGTTCTCCTCCTGTTCCTAACGGACTGTGGGAGCACATAAAGGCCGTTGTCAAGACTTCTCCCTCCATCTCGTCTAAAATGAACGAGGTCTTCGACTTTACTCACGTTAGGACGAGATTCTCCTCCTGTTCCTAACGGACTATGGGGGCACATAAGGACCATTGTCGAGGCTTCTCCCCCCATCTCATCTAAACTGAACGAGGTCTTCGACTTTGCTCACGTTAGGACGAGGTTCTTCTCCTATTCCTAACGGGCTGTGGGGACACATAAAGGCCATTGTTAGGACCTCCCCCATCTCGTCTAAAATGAACGAGATCTTCGACTTTGCTCACGTTAGGACGAGGTTCTCTTCCTGTTTCCTTATGGGCTATGAGGGCACATAAGGACCGTTGTCAGGACTTCTCCCCCCATCTCGTCTAAAATGAACGAGGTCTTCGACTTTGCTCACGTTAGGACGAGGTTCTCCTCCTATTCCCTAATGGACTGTGGGGGCACATAAGGGCCGTTAGCAGGACTTCTCCTTCCATCTCGTTTAAAATGAACGAGGTCTTCGACTTTGCGCACATTAGAACGAGGTTCTCCTCTTGTTCCTAATGGACTATGGGGGCACATAAGGGCCATTGTTAGGACCTCTCCCACCATCTCGTCTAAAATGAACGAGGTCTTCGACTTTACTCACGTTAAGACGAGATTCTCCTCCTGTTCCTAACACGACCACTTTTGATTGCTTCTTTCCTGTCATCACATAATTTTTGCACCAAGAAACAATAATGTTGAAATAAAGTTTTATTGCGGAAAAATTACAGATAGTACATCCTCAGATTTTCTGAGTTCTAAGGTCATGGGAGCATTGTTCCTTCAAGCTCCTTCAAACGATAAGTTCCAAACCAGACGACCTCCACCTCCTACGAACCTTCCCAATTTGGGGCAAGCTTTCCTTGGCTCTGTGGCTGAGAGATGGTGACTCGTCGAAGCACTAAGTCCCCCACTCTGAATGTTTTACTTCTGACTCTGGAGTTATAGTACCGAGCCACCTTTCGTCTGTAGGCCGCCATTCGAACCTGGGCTTTCTCCCTTTTTTCTTCCAGCAGGTCGTGGTTGACTCTGAGGTCCTGTGGGTTATGCTGCTCGTTGAAGGCCACGACTCATGCTGACGGGAGCTTAAGTTCGATCGTGATGACTGTCTCTGTTCCAAAGGCCAAGACGAATGATGTTTTCCCAATTGGCAGCCTTTGAGTAGTTCGGTATGCCCAGAGGACATAGTAGAGCTCATCCATCCAGGCCTTCTTTACTCTGTCGAGTCTTATCTTGATGCCTTGCAGCAGAGTCCGGTTGGTCACTTCAGCTTCCCCATTTGCCTATGGGTAAGCTACCGATGTGAAGTGGTGGGAGATGTTTAGATCTTTGCAGAATTCGGCGAATCTTGTCCCGACGAATTGTCGCCCGTTATCGATTATGAGGGTTCAGGGCAGACCGAATCAGCAGACTATTAAATTCCAGATGAAGTCTTGTACCTTGGCCTCGGTAATTTTGGCTAAAGATTCAACTTCGACATATTTAGTGAAGTAGTCGATCGCGACCAAGAGGAACTTTCGTTGTCTGAATGCCATCGAAAAAGGGCCAAGTATGTCCATTCCCCACTGCGCAAATGGCTAGGGTACACTTAGCAGAGTAAGCTCGGAGGTCGGCCATATTTGTATGCTCGCATTCTTCTGACAGTGGTCACATTTTCTGACGTACTTCATAGAATCATAGTATAAAGTCGGCCAATAATACCCTTGCCGAAGTAGCTTTTGCGACAGAAACCAGGCTCCTACATGACTTCCATAGATTTCCTCATGCACTTTCCATAATGCGAAGTCGGCTTCTGAAGGTTGAAGACATCTCAACAACGGCAGCGAATACAACCTCTTATACAACCTGCCCTCGTACAAAACGTACCGGAAGGCTTAATTCTTAAGTTTCCGAGCTTCTTTCGGATCATGAGGAAGGACTCTCTCCTTGAGGTAAGCAACCAATGGATCGATCTAGCTTGGCTCGAGTTCTATCTGCAAAACGACCTGCAATTCCTCTGAGCTTGGGCACTTAAGGGTCTCAAAAAAATACTTCTTTGGGCAATTCAGCTGGAGCTG